>JAWQRJ010001540.1:0-15592 GCA_033557515.1 Diorygopyx duplodentatus | reverse complement strand
AATACATTGGATGATGATGCTCAATTTGAAAGAGATTTTGTAATCGATAGATTACTGGTTTATCGCAACCCTAACTCAGTTACAAAACATTATCAGCAAGCGAAAGTAAATAACGAAATCTATGACATTGAACATAGGGACGATTACCATTTCGTCATTAATAATTTGAATTTGAAGATTAAAAAGACGTGTGCCATTCAATTTGAATAAATGGAGAATTGGTAAAAAAATTGTAATAATTGATAAAAAATGTGTGTTCGTTGTTATGAATGGCGAAAATAAAAATTGATTAACAAAATCCTGTTTATATTATTTTTTTATGTATCAAAGAATTCACATCGCCTTTCCTGCCTTTATTAAAGTTCAAGAACTCTTGAAGGTTTTCTGAGCACTGGAAGTGTTTGTAAAAGAACATCCTGGAAGGCTAAAGTTTGTGTCAGAAGAAGATGTTGAAGATATGCTCATCCGAATGCAGAATAGTCCAAATAAGTCAATCAGACGATTATCTCAGCAAACTGGTTTTTCATATTGAATGTGTTTTATTTCTATAAAAATTTTTTTTTGGTTTAAAGTTATTTTTATTTATTATTTTATTACAGCTAATTAATTTTAGCACCAAAAATTTTTATAGAGAACTAAAAATCTCTTTATTATACTTTCAAAGTATATACTTATAACAAGTTCATTAATTTCTTAAAATAATTATATCTCAAATGTTTGATATTATTATGTTTAATAAGTAATAAAGAAAGTAATACTCCTAGTTAATAATTGTCCAATTATAATATAAGGATCATCAACAGGTCGGACTCCAATTCATGCTAATAAAATTACAATATTTAAAAAAAATAAAATTGTATTCTTTGTATTATTTTATTATTTATAAATGGTATAAGACATAAGATTGCAATTGATACAACAAGAACTAATACTCCTCCTAATTTATTAGGGATAGATCGTAAAATTGCATAAGCAAATAGAAAATATCATTCTTTGGTTGAATATGGATTGGGGTAACTAAGGGATTTGCTGGTATAAAATTATCTGGAATATATAGGAATTTGTTAATACTAGAATTAATAATAATATAGTTATGATAATAAATGCAATTGAATCTTTTAATGAAAAATAAGGATGAAATGATGATTTATCAATATTTCTATTTGTTCCTAAAGGATTATTTGATCCTGTCTGATGAAAAAATAAGAATTTTTATAGGGATTGGAATTAAAATTAATTTTATTTTTATTATTAGTAGTATATTAGGGGAGTACTGGTATCATTAATTTGTTTACGTCAAGTGGATATTAAAGCTTTAATTGCTTATTCTTCTGCTACTCACATAGGGTTAGTATTAAGAGGTATTATAACTGTAACGTATTGTGGCTATGGGATTTTGGTAATAATATTAGCTCATCCACTTTGTTCTTCAGGTTTATTTTGTTTAGCAAATATTAGATATGATCGATTATTAAGTCGAATATAGTCGAATTATATTTAAATAAAGGATTAATTAATTTAATACCATCAATTATCAATAATAATCATCAATCAAGATTATGATGATTATTATTAAATAGCCCAAAATAGCTGCACCCCCATCTTTGAATTTATTGGGGGAAATTATGTTAATTAATAGATTAGATGATATGGTTTATATAGTTATCATTTTTTAGTGCTGTTTATTCTTTATATTTATGTTCATATACTCAACATGGTAAATTATTTTCAGGTTTATATTCGGGAATATTTACTTTTATTTTTACATTGAATGCCTTTAAATTTATTGATTTTAAAAAGTGAATATATTACGTTATGGGTTTATTTAAGTAGTTTAATTTAAAATATTGATCCGTGGAGTCAATGATATATAAAAAATATCTTAAATTTCAATTTGTAAAATTATTTTATTATTTATTTTTATTTTGTAGAATTATTAGATTTTTATTAAGTTTAAATTTTATAATTTTAGATTATAGATTATCTTTAGAATTTGATATTTTGAGCACTAATTCTTGTAGAATTTTAATAACAATCTTATTAGGTTGGATATCTTTATTATTTATAAGCTTTGTATTATTTATTTCTTCAATAGTAATTTTTTATAGAGAAGAATATACAGAAGGTGATTTAAATATAAATCGTTTTATTATATTAGTATCTATATTTGTTTTATATATGATATTATTAATTATTAGTCCAAATTTAATTAGAATTTTATTAGGTTGGGATGGATTAGGATTAGTGTCTTATTGTTTGAAAAAGAGTATAAACCTGAAAATAATTTACCATGTTCAGTATATGAACATAAATATAAAGAATAAACAGCTCTAAAAAATGATAACTATATAAACTATATCATCTAATCTATTAATTAACGTAATTTCCAGCAGCTATTTTGGGCTATTTAATAATAATCATCATAATCTTATTGATGGTATTGATGGTATTAAATTAATTAATCCTTTATTTATTTATTACCAAAATATTAACTCTTATAATGCAGGTATAATTACTGCCCTTAGTAATCGTATTGGGGGTGTAGCTTTATTATTGCTTGAATAATAAATTATGGAAGATTTAATTATATTATTTCTATATAAATTATATTAATCAAGATAATTTAAATATATTAGTTTTAGTAGCAGCAATAACGAAATCTGCACAAATTCCATTTTCATCTTGGATACCTGCAGTTATGGCCGCCGCCCCAACTTCCGTATCTTCATTAGTTCAATCTTCGACTTTGGTAACGGCAGGTGTTTATTTGTTAATTCGATTTAATATAACTATATTAAATCGAGACTATATTAATCTAAAGTTTTAGATTATAAAATAATGATATTTTTATTATTTATTGATTGAATAACAATATTTATAGCTGGATTAGGAGCAAATTTTGAGTTTGATTTAAAAACAATATTGCTTTATCAACTTTAAGTCAATTAGGTTTAATCATAAGAATTTTAGTGTTAGGGGAATACAATTTAGCATTTTTTCATTTATTAAACTCAAGCTAATTTTAACTCAGGTTGCATTAATTCGCAAAACTATCGAACTTGGCCCACCGTTATTCCTCATGTTTTTACGGAAACCAGTTTGCACCCACAGAAAATTAGTGTTTGGGTTGCGATTTGAAGGTCTCAAGTATATAATACGTTTTTACTGTCTCTCATAAGGAGAAAGTAATAGTAGATGGTAAGATTTCGATATATCTGGGTGAATTATGGTATTCTAAGACTAATGATACCATTTTTGGCCATTGGTCTGTCCGTACGTTCGTCGTCCGTCCGTTAAAAACACTTCGACCATTTCTAATCTTGTTAGGCAAAAAAAAATAAAAGTTGCAACGTTTCAGTTCCAGTTTCTTCTATAAATATTTTCATATATACAGGTCTCCCATTTCTTGTAGACACTATTAAACTTCGGTTTTTTAAATAGAACACCCACAACAGTATATTATTATATTTTTAAATTCATCAAACGTATCATAAAAATATAATAGTATAAAAATCAACGTATTAACATTAGAGGGTATAAAACAAACTAAAACTTAAAAATTAACAACAATTATATTATCACTCATCGTCTGAGAATTCATTTAGGATAATTTCTATTTCTGGAATTGCCAGCAATCTTCCTAATTCTGCAGGAATCGGTAAAGCTTTATTTTTATTTAATCTTGAAGTCAGTCCCAATCGTAGATATGATAAGTACCGAAGTCGTCCATTGCTCTATTGAACATATATACAATGTTTCATATATATCTTGGAAACGGTAAGAGCTACAGACTTGGTTAAATAGAACAATATGGGGGTGTTTATCTAAGCTGTTCACACTTTCTTTTGTTTTTCCAAAAAAATACATCGTCTACTAGACATCCTGAAAAAAACTGAAAATTGTTATTCTCTTCATATGTGAATATTTTCCATATTATTTATTGTATAAAAAAATTTCGAGGGAAAAAGTTGTGGATAACAAAACATTCTGTAGGATAAATTATAAAAATATTTTTTACCTTTCACCAGTTTCGAGATATGACCGAAAGTTGTATTTTTTAAAATGGAAACCATAGTTGATTTTGACATTATTAAATTACGTGATTTTGTTCCTTTCCAACGATATAAGGTTCGACGTATTTATCTTTCGTAGTTAGGACATATGAAGAAAAATCATATTCCACACAAATTTTAACCCACATCACACTATCCATGATTGAAACAAAAGACTACATCTGTTAATAATATTAATTAATTGTTAATAATTAAGTTGATAATGGCGTTTTCAAACTATGAAAAAACCGATATGTTTGTTAGCTATTTGATTTTTCCTAATAAAATTCTTTAGACTGAGTAAAGTCGATTTACAAACAACGGCATTTACAATCGGAATAATTATGCGTTGGATGATCGACCAATTCAAGAGGAGAGAACTATTTTCTTTCAGCAGGACGGCGCCCCGGCACATAATTCAAGAATTGTAGCAACATGATATGGAAATCGGTGGATTACAACGAACGGTCCCGTACGATGGTCAGCGAGATCTCTGGATTTGTCCCCACTAGACTTTTTCCTGTGGGGCCATATAAAAAATGTGGTGTACGGAATGAGTTATAGCAGTATTAATGATTTGCAGCAAAGTGTAATGCAGGCTTTTAACTCCGTTAGTGTTCGTCAATTAACGAATTGTAGAAAAAGTCTCGAAAAGCGTGTTACCAAATGTTTAGAAGTAATCGGCCGCCATATTGAACATATTTTGTAAGAAAATTTTGTTTTTTGTTGTCGTGTTTATTTTTACCATGTTTACTGTTATCATGTTTATTGTTGCTTTGTTTATTGTTATCATGTTACCATGTTTACTGCTTCCATGTTCATTGTTACCATGTTTATTGCTTCCATGGTGCCTTTTTTTGCAATTTATGGATGTACTAAATTTGAGCAGAACTGTTTTTCAGAAAATCTTTTGTCTTTATAGATATGAAGATGTGCTTTAGTAGATACTAAAGCACAAAAGATAATAAATACCAGATATGCAGTCTTTTGGTTTTTCAAACAAAACATGTTCTTAATCATGGATAGTGTGATGTGGGTTAAAATCTATGTGGAATGTGATTTTTCATATCTTCTAAACTATGAAACACCTCGAACCATGGAAAGGGAAAAAATCAAATAATTTAATCATGTCAAAATCAACTATGGTTTCCATTTAAAAAATAAAACTTTATATCACACCTCGAAACTGGTGCAAGGTAAAAAATACTTTTATTATGTATCCTACAGAATGTTTTGATATCTACAACTTTTTCCCTCGAAATTTTTTGATGCGATAATAAAATAAAAAAATAACGAAAATAACGATTTTCTGGCTTTTCAGGACATCTAGAAGGCGATGCATTTTTTTGGAAAAACAAAAGAAGATCTGAACAACCGAGTCTGTAGCTCTTACCGTTTCCAAGATACCAATGGTGAGCATTGAATTTAGGATAACCTGTATAATCTGAGCCTGTTTTTACTAAATATGGTCCATTTTACAAAAAAATGTTTGATTTTGTCATGAATTTTAATATTTTGAAATATATATGAAATTTTATTAAAAAATATTTTTCCACAAAAATATTAAGTCAGTGATAACTTAATATTAAAAAATTAATATTTGTCGCTCTATAAAAGTCAGGCTAACCAACCAAAAATTCGGGAAATTTGCCCACAGACTCTCTAAAGGGTCCTAAACAAAATACAATTTATACGCAACAGTATTTCCTTTATTGCAACTTTTTTTAAAGTTATTTTACGTCACTTTTCCGTGTTTCTGTCCTACTGTGGATCTGAGTGAGAAGATGGATGTACTTCGTTATAGTTATTGTAGTTACTAACTGTTTTAATTGTTGTTCGCCTGTTTTCTGTTATTATTTTTGACCAAGAGTCGAACTTTTTACCAGATTCCAAGCTGTTAATACATCACATCCTATAGATAATTTTTTTCAAACACTTAACGGAATAATTCCCATCGTCAACTTGTTTCAGAATAAAATTTCGTTTAAAGTTTTCCAACACACCTTGATCCATCGGCTGAATCAAGGATGTCACATTAGGAGGCAGAAGCTTTAAACCCTTAAATTTCAACTTTTGAGCTGTTCTTCACCTGAGTGGACCGGTGCATTATCCAACAACAGAATACCTTTTCTAGGTACTCACCATTTTCTTAAAAACCGCTTTACTTTAGGGCAGCCTCATAAAAAAAAATATGGTGGCCTCATTCCCACATCTTAATTTGGCCACCATACTCTTTTAAGCTCCGTGTATTTTTGGTTATACTTTCCTTTCTCTGGTCTTCTCTGGCCTTCTTCCACTCTTCCGTTCTGATCTTTGAACATCTGTGTCTCTTTCCACACTTCAAACCCCTCCCGTCTCAATCTGTTCATTCTAGCGTATCCACATCTTTCATAATACTTTTTTCTTTCCCCTTATCCATACTCCCTTATCCTTTTCCCTTCTAATGTCCTTCCACACCTCCTGAAGGATTTCGTAGTGTGAGCTTCTATTCATCTTCTCCTAAAATTTTAAGATTATTTCCACCGCCTCCACTCTGATCTTGTCCATTTTACCTCATCCAATACTATATATCCCAGGGTCTTCATTTTCAAACCTAACACCCACTTTCAATACTTCTCTTAGATATTCTTCAAACTCTGTTGTTCTTTTCACCAGACTGCTGTTTTTCCCCATTATTTGATTGACGTTTCTCTTAAACTCTGCCATAGCAGAATCATTATTATTACATCATTTAACCGCATTTTTTTTTACAATATATTAATTTTTTATAACTACGAACCTACTTTTAGCCAAATAATGAAATATCTAGTTGATATTTGAAATTCTAGTTGAAGCCAATTTTAAATCATTCCCATTCATCCAAATATGGCGAAGTATCATGTCGTTAAAAAGCCACTACGTCGTGGAATACTACTGTATGCGTAGTATTCTTCCAAAACACGGTCAATAATTCAGTATGTAGCATATCACAAAACGGGTTTCTTTAATTTTTGGTGTTACGTAAAAACCGGTTCCATGGAACGTAAGAAGTCAAGAAGTGAGAGTAAGCTCATTTTTACATTGAAAATCGCGGCGCTTGCTGCTTCTGAGCATGGTGTAATTTTGAAAAAAAAATTAGCGGTGTTCTGTGTGTAGTTTGTTGTGAAAGTTTAATTGCAATGGATATTAAAGAACTGCTAGGAAAGAAATGGTAAGGCGGCTTTGTAACATTTGTATTCTGAGAATGTACTTTGTGTTGCATACGTAGCGAAAATAATGTTTAATTTTTTTTTGTATCACAATGAGAATGTAGTTTTAAATCCAAAAGCTTAAAGCTCCCCAAATTTTCGTGCGATTGATAATCTTGCATCATCCCTATCAGGCACAGTGTAAAACTTCAAACAAAAGAGTGAATTTAAGTTTTTTTTTTGCCACTATAAAATTGCACTCATCCGCTGTGAACGCGACTTGAAGTGGAAGTCAAAGGTCCATGACTGTCAATACTCGCGCCTGCGCAATCCACTATAATTGATATCGTCAGTGTTTACTTCGTTTACTTGATGGTGCATTTTCTCAAACAGATGAGTTTATTGCGTTGTCTGCGATTGTCATGCTTTGAACGACGAAGCCCTCGATTGTTTCGCATCCATTGTTCGTTTGTTTTCCATTTGTAAACATGGCGACTGAAGATCTTTTGTTGAAAACCAGGAATCAGGAGGTGCGGGTGCAGATCTCCCCGGCACAACCGAAAAAATTGACGCATCTACCCCAGCGGCCCAAAGTGGATTTGGCGTTTGATGAATTGATTTACACCGTGCGACAAGGAAAGAGTAAGTTGTATTCTCTAAAAATAGACGTAGTTTACGTTCGATTAGGTTTGGTGGTGGTAAAACAGTTGCTAAAGGTTCTAATTTTATTGTTTTAATATATTATGTGATCAAATTTTGAACTGTAATCTTTCTTACTAAACATAGCTACTTCACAACATATAAATTTTTAAATTAAAAGTGGTGATTTAGTAAATTTATTTATCCTTTTGAAATTCACCGCTTCCTACAATGAACAATTAAAACACGAACTGAATGACCAACTAATTATCTTAGTTCAAAAGTCATGGCCTATTAGTATAAATAGATTATAATTTTATAAAACAACGCAATTTTATTTTGCGTATAATAAATATTTTTTAAGTATTCTTAATCAATCCATTCCGCTCTAATAAAATCAATTATTTTTTAATTGTGTAAAATTAACTTAACAATGAATAATTAAGCCACCAAATCTCTTTAGTACATCACATATATTTACATATCCACATCTTGTGTTCCTTCTAGGAAATGTGTTAAAACCCAACTTTTACGTTGAAATAATTAGCCTGGGCTGGACAAACAAGTTTTTTTTAATACTGCTTTTAGATGTCGCCCAGTTGAAGACCTTGATGATTTTTCTCGTGAACGTGCAAAATAGAAAATGAATAAAATTGCCCTTACTGGTTTCTTTGTTTTCCTCTTTTCCTGGCTACACTTAATTTAACACATACTAAATTTATAACCAGTTCTTTACACGCTAATATTTTGTGGAAACGTAGAAAATTTGCAATGATAATAATGCAAAAGAGGAAAACACATACCTTCTGCAATTATGCAATGGTTTTCTTTTCTAATTATTAAATCCAGAGAAAGTGGCTCTTGTACTCAGTACTTTGTCGACAAAACGCTGCAACTTGCAAGCAAGGTGCATTTTTATAATCTATGGAAATTATTGTTAGTAACATTTACAATTTGATTGATTACAAAATTGAATCTATTAATTACAAAACTTCTCAGAACCACAATTCCTCAATCGCTTCTATTGTTGAATACCTACTTTTCCATCAACCTAATTTTTGGAAACAAATGATGTTTGGACTTTGATCGTTCACAAAAACCTTCTATTGCATGAACTTTGATTATTAACAAATACGATCGTACATAAACTTATCAGGAAATGTGATGAGAACAGCAAATACGAACTTTTTTTATGTAATTACCACATGTTTTCCTATCTGTTTGTTTTTATTTCAAAAGTGACGGGAGAGAAAGTTTTTTTTTAATATTCGCACTATCTGCTTTTGCTTTATTGTTTAGTTTCGACTGTAATGATCGTGTTTTGTATTTCTTGCTTCTCATGAAACCAATGCAGAAATAATAATCTGCTATAGTAAAAAATAAAATATATCCAGAGTCCGACACTATCTACACTGGCGTGGCTAAATCGGCGCGGTGTCCCACATCGCTTCGTATATTTAACTGAAGAATAAAATAATAATCTTCGTGTGATTTCAATATAACAGAAAAATGTAAAATCAAATAAGAATGCTGTAAAACTCAACCGCTTTAACAACCGACAAAGCATTCTTGAGATAACAAAAAAATTAAGTAAAAAATTATGAACGTATTACAGATGCAGTAATCAACGTATTGTTCACAGCACAATATAATTTAACACTTAAAATACCTACTAAAATTGTAGTAAAATCAATGAGTATTTATAAAATAGGTTGTAGGTCTTTATTTTACTTAGAACTATTTTTATCCCAATCTAAACACTCTAATAATAAAGTAAACATCTACACTGGAGTCGTTTCTGAAAATTGGGTTCAAAATCACTTTAAAGGTCTCATTGAAATTCCAACCGGTTGCCAGGCCTTTGTTTGTCACTTCCAGTGCGGTTGGGGTCTAATTTGTATTCTATATTCACATCAATCATTGTCCCGGTAGTATTGTGTTAAGTATACAAGGCAAATAAAAAAATCAGTATTTTTGCAACGATATAGCTGTGCTGGGAAAAACGATCCAGTCACATGATCTGTACAATTATCGCTACACGTGGTGTCTAACATGATTCATTTGCACTTTAGAAGGATACTAAATTTATGTAACATTGCTTTTTGCTGTCTGAGTATAAAAATATTTTAAATGCAAGTTTTATGCATCGTATAACTTCTTGAACAGAAAGTCGGTTTACCATTAACTCCAACAATGTTTGTCCTATTTTATCTCTGCTATTAGCATGTCTATCAAAGCGTTCCGTATTCACTGCACTTTCACAACTTGTACCATCCAGTGCTGACATTATAGAGATGCATTTGCACGTACATATTTTCCGTTAAACCTTGACGTTTCAATAATAATCTTCAAACGTGTCATATCGACAAGGTCACATAAAAACCGGATCAATAGAAATCATATCGAATTACTGATAAGATTCCAAAGCCCACTTGACAAAGGTCAAACAATGGATCCTATTCGCTCTATATTTCAAGTATATCTCTCATCAAGCCAGAACTTCACTTTTTGTACCAAACTTTAATTGTTTCAAATATTACGCAACCACATTAAAGCATAAAAATCGATATATCGAATATCGAAATTTACATTTCGCAAGTGGAAAGGTGGAATGTGCGAGTTTTGTATTAAAGGAAAGTCCCACAGTGGACGAACTATTTTGCTCCTTTAGAAATCGGTGTTGGTAGCATGAAAACATGAATAATTAAAGGATATTGCAATTATCTACCGGCACACGTAAATAGATTTAATTTGCGGTTGTGTATCTTTAGTCCCATTAAAATTATTTTAAAAAGTCAATCAGAGATTAGTGTGGTTGTTTGTTTACTCTTTGACTTCTATGTAACATTTTCAATCATCTGTTATCTCACAACTTTTCACTATAGAATCAATTATTCCCCAAAAATGTTAAATAGATCTTTAAAAGTTATTTATGTTCAAATTATTGATCCCTAGAAAGTTTTGTTTCTAGTGGTAACTGAAAACAAAACTAAATTATATAATAACGCCTAACATTTGCTTACATATTACTTCTTAACCGCAAATAAAACCAGAATATAAATTACCCTAAGTCAAACTATGTGGATTAAAGAAATTCCGTTCCCAATTTTCGGAATTCACAACACTTACACATTTATGGAAAATAGAAATAACGTAAGCGGCATTCATTTATTATTCTACTTAGTAGTTAGTGGACGTCGCATTTTAATGAACCGAAATTTGCATTTATAACCAATTTATAAATAGTTGTATCTGAGGATAAATGATCTTAACTTTAGAATAATTGTATTATTTACCACATATTATTGGATGCGTATTATACATGTTTTACATTTTTTAATAACAAATTAAATAAACAAAGAGCAAAAATAAACAATACCGTCAAGCTGTATGTAACAACAAAGCTTTTTGTGGAATTTACAAATTCGATTCTAAAAATGTACTTTTCCCCTCTACAAACAAGAAATGGTCTTAAATTGGAATGTTATTCTGAAAAAACGTGTTTTTTTAATATCTAAACAGAAAAAGAAATAAAGGCAAAAAAACCTTACATAAAAAGCCGTCTCTACTTTACCAGTTCTCTATTTTTCTCGTTGGCTTTTATGTCCTTTTTAACACTTTTTAAGAGTAGGGTGTCCGAAAATCACATCTCGTAAATCAATTCCAGAGAGGTTTTATTTTCTGTGCAAAAACAGGTAAAGAAATAAAGGCAAAAGGATTTATTTCACCAGGTTTTTTTTTATTTTTTTATAAGCTTACTAAAAAAGTAGTAAAAAATAGTCTGTGGTAAATCAGTATTTAGAGGTTCTATTTCTGCTTTAAAAACATAGTTTTTTTAAGTTAACTTTTCTTCTTCCAAATTTTCAACTTATCCTTATGCAATTTTTTTTCCAGATGAAAAGGAAATCCTCAAGTCCGTCAGCGGTCAACTTCGTTCTGGGGAGTTGACAGCCATAATGGGGCCGTCCGGTGCCGGGAAATCGACGTTACTAAACATACTGACCGGATACAAGTAAGTGCAATGAAATAATACGTCAGTTTAACATTTGAAGATCGAACAGATGACTTCTCCTACGTCACAGCGACGAATATGGCCTCCGTAATTTGGAGGCTACGCGTCAACTTCTGACGCAAGGAAACTCGTTTGGCGACCGTGTTCTCCGCTAGACTTTTCCAAAGCGTTTTGAGCGAATATCCGTTGCGAAAACGGGCAATAATAAGCTCACAGTTACACAATGCACGCTTGGCTGTGCTCTGTCATATTTTTTTGCATAATACTGGCAGCAGTGAAAGTCGGCGAATGGTAGATTTTAACAATTTGATGTTCGTTGAGCTCCGAGTTTGGTTTCCGACAATCGCTTTGCTGTTTTCCGAGTTCATTCCTGAGGTTAAAGCAAGTGTTGAATACTTATGCGATGATTTAGGTGAAGGTCGGTTGTATTATCAAAGTTGAAATACATATTCATAGGAGATAAATATTCTTTTGCAGAAAAAAAAATGACGGCAATGACTATATGACATTAGTCCTATTATTAATGGCATTTGATGTCCTTCACTAATAAGGCTATTTTCAAAAAAAACTCACGCAGAAGTCTTGTTGAAAGTAGCCATTCTGGAGTTGGCCATGATTAAGTTCATTTATAAATGGTTCCGCATTCATATTATAAATTCCATTTTTTTTCTACATGTAGAGTTCCACATGTCCATATTTTGCAAATTACATATCAAGTGAGCTGAAACGAAGCTTCGTCAAAAAAGCTTCCTAAGGCTAAACTAAGGACATTTTCATCATTGCAATGTGCATTTACTAGGCGAAAATAATTTCTGATACATTTGAAATTTGTAGAGTTTCATTTCAGGTGGTCCACAAGATTTCAAGTGGTTCAATGGTCCACAAGATTTTATGGCAAGTTCGAATACCCACAGATGGCGTATAAATGTTTGGGGAGGAGTATTTGGTAATTTTCTTGTTGACGTTTTGTTTTGGTAACGGTTAAATGATCGAAAATGCTTAAACTTCTTAAGAAATACATTGCTAAGACTCCTTGAAAATATTCCTCTAAATAGGATATCTATAGAACATATGGTTATAACAAGATGGTGCCCTCTCACTTCGTTGTGTTAGAACTCTCACTTCGAAGTTAAGCAATGATTCCATTAGATATTTCCTGAGAAGTGGATCGGGCAATGTGGGGCAATAAGTTGGCCCCCTTGTTCTCATGCTATCTATCATTATCTTTCGACTTTTCCCTGAGTAATGCTACAGAGCGTGTCTGAATACTTTTTGTGCAGAATTGAGGTTTGCATTGAGCAGCACGGGCAGCATTGTTGCAGTAAACTCTTTAGTTAATCTTTTTGTACATAATGTTGAATAAAAAGGATTTTTTTGGATCTGTGCTTTTAATTTTGTTTTTAATACTTGGGTATATTTGAAAAAAATTGAGTTGGTAATTAAATTAATCATAGCTTGAAGTTGAACTATCAACTTTAGGTATTAGGAAGTATAACTTTATTTATTTGAAAAACAATTCGTTATATTTTTTAGTTTTTTTATATGATTTGAATGTTGGTTGCTATACGGTAATGCTGTGTAATTTCTATTGTTTTTTGTATTGTCAGTATTTCTGTTATTTAATATTATTTTATTGATTTCCTTATTTATTAATCCGTTTTTTAAAAATGCTGTTTTTATTTATTGTGTATGAAATTTTTTATCCGAAATTTTTATTGGTTTGTTAGTTATGTTGTTTAGGATATTGACCTTTAATGATTTTGGATAATTGGTGCTTTTTTGGTACCAGTTATTTTTTATTGTATTATCATTGTTTCTTTTTATAATTGTGTCAAGAAAGGCAATTGTTTTTTCTGCATTCTCTATTTCTATTGTGAATTTTAGTCTTTCATCAAAATTAAAGGTATATATTAACTTAGTAATTTTGTTTTTATCTAAGCTGCTCACCTTCTTTTGTTTTTTCAATCAAATGCATCGTCTGCTAGATATCCTGAAAAAACTGAAAATCGTCATTATCTTCAAATGTGAATATTTTCCATATTCATCGTATCAAAAAATTTCGAGGGAAGATATTGTAGACATCAAAACATTCTGTAGGATAGATTATGAAAATATTTTTTACCTTGCACCAGTTTCGAGATGTTACCCAAAGTTGTCTTTGTTTAAATGGAAACCATAGTTGATTTAGACATTATTAAATTACTTGATTTTTTCCCTTTCCAACGATATAAGGTTCGAGGTATTTATCTTTCATAGTTTAGGAGATATGAAGAAAAATCATATTCCACACAGATTTTAACCACATCACACTACCCATGATTAAGAACTATGTTTTGTTTTCAAAACAAAAGACTGCATAACTGGTATTTATTATCTTTTGTGCTTTAGTGGATGTAAAGAAAAAAGATTTTCTGAAAAAACAGTTCTGCTCAAATTTAGTACGTCAATAAATTGCAAAAATAGGAAACATGGAAGCAATAAACATGATAACAGTAAACATGATAACAATAAACGTGGTAACAATAAACACCATAACAATAAACCAATATTTTCCTACAAAAGATGTTCAATATTTACTTAGTAATAGTAGTAGTAAAGAAAAAAGATTTTCTAAAAAACAGTTCTGCTTAAATTTAGTACGTCAATAAATTGCAAAAGAAGGAACATGGAAGCAATAAACATAGTAACAATGAATATGAACGCAATAAGCATGGTAGCAATAAACATGATAACAATAAACATAGTAACAATAAACATGGTAACAATGAATATGGTAAAAATAAAGACGATCACAATAAACCAAAATTTTCCTACAAAAGATATGGCGGCCGTTTACTTGTAAACATTTTGTAACACGCTTATCGACACTTTTTCTACAATTCGTTAATTGACGAACACTAACGGAGTTAAAAGCCTGTATAACAATTTGTTGCAAATCATTAATACTGTTAGAACTCATTCCGTTTTTTATATGGCCCCACAGGAAAAAGTCTAGTGGGGACAAATCCGGAGATCGCGCTGGCCATCGTATGGGACCGTTCGTTGCAACCTACCGATTTCCATATCTTGTTGTCCTACTGAAAGAAAATAGTACTCTCCTCTTGAATTCCAACGCATCCAACGCATATTCAATTTCCTGTTGCAGCAGTTCGAGATATCTGTTTGAGTTAAGTGTTTCGTTAAAAACAAACGGACCTATTAAACGTTTTCCCAAAATGCCGCACCACGTTAAATGCAAATCGTTCCTGAAAACGTGACTGTCGAACTATTTTCGGATTATAATTATTCCAATAATGGTAATGATTCCGACTGTAAATGCCGTTGTTTGTAAATCGACTTTCATCACTCCAAAGAATTTTATTGCGGAAAGTGAAATCATTTGCAGTTTGATCGAGATACCATCTACAAAATGTGACTCCCTTTTCATAATCGAGTCGGTCAAACAAAGTTCTATGAGGCTGTTTTCTGTTGATGTATAAATTTAAAGTACCTGGTAGACCGAGCTAGCGCTCGGTCTATCAGGTACTCCGAGCTTCGCTCGGACTTTCAGTGTTCGCCTCAGTTTGCATATATTACAAATGTAGATACGTAAATAATTGCATTTTAGTCATAAAAATAATAAAGATTAAGTTTCTGGTGCATCGAGCTTTTACACCTTTTATAACTTTTACACCGAAGTAGTATTAATCTGTAATTTAAAATTATTATCTGTTCTTAACAGC
>JAWQRJ010001539.1:0-15594 GCA_033557515.1 Diorygopyx duplodentatus | reverse complement strand
CTTTTTTCGCCAACTCGACCAAAATCTACGAGAAGGTGGGTGCTTTACTGCAGTTCGTTCTGCAACATACCAAAAAGAAAATGAAGATGCCCAAATAGATGTGCTAGCCGTGGCTAATATTGAGCTTACCGCCTCAGTAAGAAAAATCTCCACTGAGCGCGGTATTGCAAGGAGCACCGTGAATCGCATTTTAAAGAAAAATAAATTTCACCCCTACACACCAATGATATGCCAAGAAATGAAGGAAACTGATTTACATTTTCTAGATGATATTTCGATCAAATTGCGAATGATTTAAGTTTTCCTAATAAAATACTTAGGAGTGATGAAAGTCGATTTACAAAAAACGGCATTTAAAATCAGAATAATTACAATTTTTGGAATAATGAAAATCCGAAAATAGTTCGACAGTCACGTTTTCAGGAACGATTTGGGTTTAACGTGTGGTACTACATTTTGGAAAACCGTTTAATACGCCCGTTTATTTTTAACGAAACACTTAACTCAAGCAGATATCTCGAATTGCTTCAACAGGAAATTGAAGATGCGTTGGATGATCTATCAATTCAAGAGCAGAGAACAATTTGCTTTCAGCAGGACGGCACCCCTGCAGAATTGTAGAAAAAGTGTCGAAAAGCGTGTTACCAAATGTTTAGAAGTAAACACCCGCCATATTGAACATCTTTTGGAGGAACGCTGAACTTCTATGCTATTAGTACTTTTTTTCTCTGAAACAATACGATAATTTCCTTCCTGGAATTATTCAAATTCGCCGTACCATTTTATTCAACCACTAACGCGGGATAATTTTTTCCTTACGTCCCTTTTGCCCTTATAGAGAGCATACGCAAATTCGCAGCGAGCAGCGCAATAACTCGAAAATCGTTAGCGTAGAAACCGCTCAGCGGTCAACAAACGGGGTCGCAAGACGAAAATGATAACCGTAAAAGGTTTACAAGCTTTGACTCAAAAGGAATACGGAATTATAAACCAACAGACCGCATAACTGCTGAATAGGAGGGATTTCACAGAGACCGATCTGGAGAGTCCGACGGAACTCGATGGTTCTGCGGACTGGGCCGCCATCTACAACGCCGCCGCGGTACCACCACTCAACCTAATAACTTCCCCCAGGCACCCCGGCCGGACGAGCGTACAAAAAAAGTTTGCCGAGCGTCAATATTTTTACTTTTTTACGTTGGCAATTAGATAAGGCCGCGATTAGAGTTTTGGTCTTTATTTTTCCGGTTCGATACCGTCCGGACGGAGATAGGAAACGAATGGATTTCGTAATGTTTTCAATTGAACACGTTTCGTCATACTAGGAACACTGTAAAACAAACTGATATTAAACTGTTTTCGACTGTTAATTGAAAACAACCTGATTATAGTTGATTTTTTTCAACTGCATGAATGTCAAGCTATAAGCAGATAACCTATTTAATAGGTACTCTGCAACTTTTACGTCTAGATTATTTAATATCAGTTTTGCTAGTTCCTTTGGGCACACCCAGTATAAGATCCTTCAGAGATCCTACTTCAGATTAGGCACCCTTGAGTGAGTCAAGTTGGGACTTCATAAAAAGAAATCTTATACATTTTCAGAAATAGCAAAAATCGTTTTTTTCTGAGTTTTGTTACTGTCTACTAAATACTCATATGAGTACTATTGTTTGGTCCTTTATAAAAGATGGACAAACAATCAATTCATCCCTTTCAAATTATATTAAAATAATTTTTACCTTGCACCAGTTTCGAAGTATGACCCAAAGCTGTATTTTTTTAAATGGCAACCATAGCTGATTTTGACATTATTAAATTACTTGATTTCTTCCCTTTCCAACGATATAAGGTTCGAGGTATTTATCTTTCACAGTTTAGGAGATATGAAGAAAAATCATATTCCACACAGATTTTATCACACTGTCCATGATTAAAAACTATGTTTTGTTTTCAAAACAAAAGACTGCATATCTGGTATTTATTATGTTTTGTGCTTTAGTAGATATAAAGAAAAAAGATTTTCTGAAAAAACAGTTCTGCTCACATTTAGTACGTCAATGAATCGCAAAAAAATTACAGATGTGAAGTCTTTTGTTTCAACTATGGATAGTGTGATGTGAGTTAAAATCTATGTGGAACATGATTTTTCTTCATACCTCCTAAATTATGAAAGATAAATACCTCGAACCTTATATCGTTGGAAAGGGAAAAAATCAAGTAATTTAATAATGTCAAAATCAAGTATGGTTTCTGTTTAAAACAATACAACTTTGGGTCATATTTCGAATCTGGTGCAAGGTAAAAAATATTGTTATAATCTATCCTACAGAATGTTTTGATTTCTACAAATTTTTCCCTTGAAATTTTTTGATACGATAAATAATATCGAAAATATTCACATTTGAAGAAAATGACGATTTTCAGTTTTTTTCAGGATTTCTACTAAAAACAAGAGAAGCTCTGAACTGCTTAGTTATACACATATTGTTCCAGTTAACCGAGTCTGAATGCATTACTTTCTCTTTAAGAGAGGAAGTAAAAATAGCTATGGGCAAACCTTTTGAAGAAAATATTTTTCATCAAGTGTAAGATAGGAATGTCTTTAAATTCATTGATATGAAATAAGATAGATAAATAAGGACGTGGAAATGTATAGAAACGTAATATCAAAAATAAATTTGAAAATTAATAGTGTCAAGCATGCGCGAGGAAGAGTGAAATATTCAGATTAAGGCAAAGTAATAAAAATAACATAATAAATAAGGAGGCAGTGTGGTAAGATAATTAAGGGATAATGTGATAAGATCATTTTTTCTTATCATAATTAATAATTGAGCCAACAACGACGATTAATCGTTGTAATTCAAATAACTTACAATATGCGAAATAAAATAGAAATAAGGATCAAGATAGGAACGTTAGACCCCTGAAAAAATATTAGGGGTGGAAAAAATCCTGGTGTTAAACCACACCCCAAAAAACGCCTACTTGACTTGAACGATAATTTATTTCTTCCTCTATATAAAATGTATTATAGTTTGTTAAATATTGTTTTAAAAATGAAATAAAAGCTTTAATACCTACCGTATTAATGTAGCTTTACGTGTATGTCGGAAGCATATATTTTTATATTCGTGTTGTTAATATTTATAATGAACAGTTCATATTTGTGTAGCTACGGTAAATATTTGTTTGTTTGTTGTATCAAATAAATTTGCGGAGGCGGTTCGTTTGCTGAACACGCTGAAAGGTTATGTACAACAAGCAAACGTCATTATTACGTGCCTACCATTTTTTATTACCTTCCGGGTGTTAGGATAAGAATTAGAACAAACCAATAAATAAGTTCGAACATTTATTTGTGACAAAAAAAAGAAAAATGTAGATACATAACGATATTTTCTATGATTTGTTTCAACCTTTCTCACATTATATACATATACAACACGTCGGACGCACTGCACACTACGCAAATATCAACCGATACATAATAATTAATAATAATAATAACATTTATATATAAATTTATTTTTTTACAA
Organism: Diorygopyx duplodentatus; assembly: GCA_033557515.1. Taxonomy (NCBI): domain Eukaryota; kingdom Metazoa; phylum Arthropoda; class Insecta; order Coleoptera; family Scarabaeidae; genus Diorygopyx; species Diorygopyx duplodentatus. Next base: position 12,052 of record JAWQRJ010001539.1, on the reverse strand, counting down.
AAAAAAAGAATATAGAAAAGGGCGATGATTGGAGAAGAGGAAATTCGAGAATTTCGTTTCGAAGAGGGATAAAAATAAATATATTTTTATGTCTAAAAGTAAAAATAATAAAAAAAAATATTGCAGCCGAAAACAAAGATTTTTCTCAACTCAGATCAAAAGTTTCGAGATTATTTCTTTTTTGGTAACACTGTGTTGATTCGATTCCACCTTTTCGAAATAAATTAAGAATTACTTTTAAAGTAAATAGTTATGGGTGTTAGTGATGGGGATAATTGAATGAAAAGATTTAATAATTATACATTTATCACTTTCGTTCTGAAAAATTTATCAGAAAATATTTTGTGACCACTTTAATATAATTTTAAGAAAATAGAAAATTATTGAATTAAAAAAACGATATGGTAGACAATTATGTAAACTAGTGCAAATAAGTTTTGTAAGAAAAGTCTAGGTTAGAGCTGGGTCCAAAAACGACAAAAAAAAGAAAATATTTTTGTAATTTTTAACATTACCAAAAGCAAATATTTAGTTTTTTATTGATAACGAAATATTTAAGAAACATTCGAAAATGTCTAATTCATTTTATACACGTATATAACAATTTTTGAAAATTATCAGCAGAAATTATGTCGTGAGAGAGAATACGATATTGTTCCAATTTAATTAATCCTATTCTTAGTCATAATTTAAAAATGTATTAAACAGTTAATTGCTTCCCTGATTAAAAGTTATTCCAATAAAAAACTAAGTACTCTGAAGATGGGGGTATTTTTCATCTTTTTGGTGGTGTGAAAATATTTAAAGGACATTATTACAGTTATTACAGCTTTGAAAATGTATCTTTGAATTTCTTCGAAAAATTAAAAGCTTTTCTTCAATTTTTTCAAATTCAAAAACTTTAAATTAACTGGAATCTTTTAGTCCTTTCTTTTAAATCAATAATTCCCATCACTAATTGAAAGATTAATATAACTATGTACAGTTATACACTTACAATCTATCGTGGTTATTTACAAAAAGAAAAAAAGAAGAAAACGATAGTCATAACCTAAGAGTTCATCAGCCGGCTCATTTCTGGCAGTTTCGTCCAGTTTTAAGCCAACGGATATTGTCACAAGGAGGTTCCAGACGGGGTGTGGTATAAGGTACTGTTGTAGTAATCGTTGCCTATGGAGGATTGCGCGTGCACGGAATTCTGCAATGGACTCAGCGAGTTGTAACCGTAGTGCATGTCGTACATCTTAATGTCCGTTTTGCTCTCAGCGGGCAGCAGTCTAGTTATCGAGAACGGATGGTTCGATGGGGTGTAACCCGCGGGTTCCTGCTTCAGATGGTGTCCCATCGAGGTGTGGTGCAGCATCTGGTGGTCGCTGTTCAGGGAGAGCGGGTGGCACCTGTTCAGCATCCCCGACAGTTCCTCGTGGGTCATGTTCTGTTGATGGTGCTGAGGGTGAAGGCTGTTCAGATCGTTGTGATGCAAGAGGTTCATCTGGTCTACGTCCAGTTTGGCGGGGTGGAGGCTCAGCATCAAATTGGAATCGGGCTTATCCAGATGATGGTTCTTATGGGTGTCGTCCGCGTGATGGATGGGCGTCTTTTTACCGGAGGAATTGGTGTCCGCCCCGTGAGCTGGACTTTTGTGCGTCGTCCTTTGCATCTCTTTCTTCTCGTCCTTGAACCTCTTTTGTCTTCGGAGGTAACAACCGTTTTCGAACATGTTCCCCGATTCGGGGTGGAGACTCCAAAAGGACCCCTTTCCCGGTTTATCTGGGGTTCGGGGTACCTTCACGAAGCAATCGTTGAACGACAGGGAGTGTCTTATTGAATTTTGCCACCTTTGTTGGTTTTGCCGATAGAAAGGAAAAAGGTCCATAATAAATTGGTATATTTCCGATAAGGTCAGCATTTTCTGGGGGCTGTTTTGTATGGCCATGGTTATTAATGAAATATAGGAGTATGGCGGTTTGGCGTGGGTGTAGCTTCTTCTGTAGCTTTTATCGGCTCTCGCTCGTTGTAGAGCGTTTGGTGATGTATCGCCTCCACTGAGGTCGCCTCTTCCACTCAAGCCACCGACGGCGCCGTACCCGTTGACAGAAGACATGGTGGTACCCATACAAGCGGCGTTCATGTTAGTAATTGGCGAGATGGCACTGTATTGCATCGGAACCGCCGAGGACATGCAGTTGCCGTTCATGGACGTCATCGGCATACCTGAATTCATAATGTTCGATCCGAAGGACGGCGTCTGCGGCGAACAGGAATTCATGGAGGCCATCCTCGGCATCGCGTCCATCGAGTACGTGGGCGTCATGGACGGCATAGCGTTCGCCGTGGTCGACATCGAACCTTCCGAGTACAATTTTTGGGAGATCATAGCTTGGGACACTAATTGCATTGCACTGTTCTATTGCACTAAAAATGGTAGTTGACGTAGAATCAGGTCCTTCGCGCACACCGCACAGGAAAAAAGTCCAATCGATTAACTTAACTCCGTCATCTGGGGGTTCTGTATCATTGTTTACATCACGACCGGGTCCACAAACAAGTTAACACTTTAGGTATTCCAAACCAGCACTGATTGGAAAAACAAATACTCCTCGCAGCCTGTTTACTTAGATACTACAAGCTGAGTGAAGTACCAAGAGCTTTAGGTAGTCAAATACCAGACAGAGAAGAGAGGGTAATCGCCATAGCAACGGGCCGACCAATGAGCGACTCCCGGTCCCGTTGCCCGTAGCAACTAATTTGTCTGAGCGCCGTCTCATTGGTCTAGCATACCCCGTTTTAGCTAAAACCGGTATTGGCTCCGCCTACCATCGATCGTGGCGCCAAAGCGTCGGTCTAAGTTAACTACGACGAAAACCATGACATCCGCCAACTTGATACGTTTTTCATCGATGTCGCGATATCGGTGACCGAGTCGTTCGATAAAAAAGACACTAATTGCGATTCCAATTGCTATTTTGACGAAAGCACAACTTTAAAAGCATAACTTTTGTGGTCTAAAATTAAAAGTGACATGGCGAAGTCAAGCAAGCGAGGGATTCTGTTCACTCTCGACTGACACATTTGCTGCGGTCGATGCTCTGGAGGTAATTATTTTTAATAGCCTTTGGAAAAATCTTTATTTCTTACTATGGCAACAGTTTTAATGAAAACATTACCATGGAGTTGGAGTATGGCAACTTTAGATTCCTCTTTTTTACCTGTGCTTGTACTTTCTTCAATTTTGATTGATGTATGAAGCGTGCGTTGGAAAACGCTTTTAGAGGAAACCCCTAAATCGACCAATCAGTGTTTTAGAACGTAACCGAAATTAATTTGCATTTTGTTTCTAAAGCTTACTTAATCATCATAAGGATTACAAAATTCTTATTGACTGTTTAGTAATATGAAATTAACCAATTAAATTTGATAACTTAGCAATCAGACTTAGTAATGCACTGTTCTGATTAATCAATATAATAACAAGTTACTTATTTTCATGCTTGTACTCATTAAGAATAATGTCCTAGTTTTTAAGTTTGTCGTAGTTCTACATTACCTAAAACACATTGAGTACCATAATTACGTAAGAATTCGAAATTACACTAATATTTAAACTTAGCTTACCTAAACTTTAAACTTAAGTTTAAACCTAACTTAAAAGTTAGGTTTTTGGAAGGTATTGTTATTACGAATAAACGGCATAAATAAGATTTTCTGTTAGTTTACTGTTTCACTTATATAAATTGCATCAGGTCAATCGTTCCTTTTTTCCTAGCCATGAAGAAAAGATTTCTTCGCTGGGTACCTTAATTTAATAAAAAATCATTTAAACTTTAATTTCCCTTTGCCGTAGAATGACTAACTAAACTAAATTTGGTAATGTGGCACCAAAACTGGTAAAATCAATATCAACCGATAATGGATAACTTCCAAACGATTAATCTAGTAAGCCATGGAAAACAAAGATAAACTATTGTTAAACAATACACGCAATAATTTAATAGTATTGAAACGTTGTATTATCCTACTGGTTGAATTTCGGGTGACCGCTATGTTGTTGCAGAAACTGTCCGTTGACGTTTCTGAATGATGGGGGAAACGTCAACGGTTCGTTATTAAACGTAATTAGATTGGGTTGTTCAAATCTAGTTTAAACCAAGACTTTTAGGAAGTTTAAGCCTGATTGAAGCCGAATTTAAATAAACAATCCTGGAATTTTTAATATAGAAAAAATTTATTTTAAGAAACAATATTTCGGGGGTGTCCCAATACTCTGTACACTATTGTTGAAATAATTGTGTTGAAATAAATGTTGAATAAATGGTGAAATAATGATGAAGATTTCGAAAACCGAGAATATTTACTCAATATTCCTGGCCTACTTTTATAAAATAAAGTAAACTGTCAAAGAAACGTTAAATTAGTTCTGGAGAAATTTTTAATTTTCGGAGGCACTGGAAATATTTTTTTGAAATATTCATTGAAATATTTTTGAAAGTCAAACACTAAAACCAAACTAAACTAAATGTACCGTATTGAGAAAAAAGCATTAACTGTCAAAAACTTGGGAAATATTTTATCCGACGGAAAATGCATTAAATCTACCTACACATAACATCAGAATGGTTTTCATTGATATATCAATATTTGTTCAAAACAATACAGATTGCACAGCCCTATAAATAACGTAAAATATAAAATTGTCGAATTCCTAAACAATTACAGTAACCGTTATCTTTTTGTTCCTCCTAATTGTAGTAATTTTGCGAAATGCTGGTACCATATAAAGCTCTCAACGTGATGTAGGCGTTCTAATTGCGTTCTAAATATTTTCGTACGGTTGTCAACAACAATCTTCTTATCGCATTGCAAACATCATCAAAATAATCAATTTTCGTTTTGCCGTATCGATACGGATACCATAATGGGTTTGTTTACGTACACTGTCCAAAGGTCTTTTGCTAACCGGGAGGGTCGGTTGTAAACAAATTAGGCTGTGACCCTTAATTTGTTTACAACTGACATGTTCAGGCGTGCTGCTAAACGAAAACAATTCTCGGAGATTGTTAAGTAATGCTTTATTTTGTGGAATAAGGTTGCAATAACAACTTAGGAAGTAAATACTGTACATTGCAGCTTCCTGAAAAACAATATTATAATAACAAATCGGTTCCCCTTTCGAGAATGAAATCGGTTCTTTGAAATCCAGCAGATATTTTTTAACCTTAATAATTGAATTTTTTTCTTCATCCAATAGATGTAAATTCTAAGAAGAATAGCAGTGATGGGAAGAAGAAGGAGAATGTTAATTTAATTCTGCATTTCCATTCAAACTTTTCGCCTATACATAAATTGATTTTTTATCATTTTTAACTATCCCAGGATTTTGGAAATGAATTAAATTACAACCAATGTTTAGTTAACATTGGTTTTAATTTAAGATCGCTAACAGCTTAACTCCTAATGGTTGAGACATGATCTTTAAATCTTTGAAGCAAGAAATGAATTACTCCTTTCCTACTATGAAAATTCTAGAAAACATCTTTTTCCAACATCTTTGCTGGATTAAACGTTTTTCTTTTGTTTTTTTTCTACGTTGAAGATTTTTTGTTTAATAGAAGCAGTTTCTATTATAACTTAATGGAAGTAACAGCTATTTCTACTTCATCTTGAAGATATGACATTTTCTGCTTCAATCTAATGAACGATCCTGAATTTTTGGGAGCTTCAACAGAAGAAGAGAGAGAGACTTTAGATTATACAAACATTTTTCCTATTAGAAGTAGTAGGAGTTGTGAGTAGCACTTTTAACTTTTCTTTCCTTTTGAACTTTCAATTTAGTAAATTTCTCACACACAGCTATTAATTTTCAAATAAATTGAATGTAAGTTATGCTATGTTGATGTTTGTTTTCTTATGGCTCAAAATCAGTTCCAAAAAGAAGTTTAGTTTAAACAGTGTTTGATTTAGAACGTTTGGATTAAAAAGGAATTTGAATTACAAATATTTTCCCATAAAAGTGAAAGTTTTTGTTTCACCCATAGCAAATAGTTGAAGAACGATGCGTGCAATGTTTTCCCTTCATTTTATCTGCCCCCAGTAAAAAGATATTTTAGTACTTTGGTATTTTAGTACTAAAATATCTATGTATATATTTTGGTAAGAAAGAAGAAAAGTGCGATATCTTCAACCCAAATTAAATTAAATGTCTTTTTGCAAACTAAATTGTACTAAATTCCTAATTGACCGATGAGGTTCGACTAACGTAACTCTTGCATAGTCCTGTTGAATCGCTGTTTTCAAGTCGTCTATGGTGAGAAGAATTTCTTTAAAAATATAATATTTAAAATATCTTTAAAAATATATATTTGAAAAACAAAAATTACAACTACAAAAAGATCGCCAATTCCAACCCTTCAGTAAAAGTGTTATTCTCTCTTGTAAAAAGTGGCACTTCCTACGCGCAAATTGTCAAATTGATCGTTAATACCAATTGTCGACACGGAGGCAAATTATTTATTAATCCTCGATGTACAATCGAGTGTTTGACAAACAACAATATTTACATTTTTACGCGACGGTCCACACGCGCGCATGCCATCTATAGGATAAAGGATTAGCGCGCAATTTAAATATATACCTACCAGTGGTGTGCTATTTACAAATGGGTATTCTCAATGCCCACCGAAACGTGGAGGGAAAGGAGCGCAAGGGCTGCAAGAATGGATCTTTTATCGCTTGTTAATTTTTATTTACCCTGATGTTTGTGTGCATCCGAGATTTGCGAACAAACCAGGAATTCATGTCGCATTGTGTGCTTCCGGACCATTTTCGTAAATGTCTACGAACGGAAATTATTCTTCGCCAGTTTGCTGCGTTTTTGTTGGAAGCACAAAAAGCTTTTGACCGGCCAACCTACAACGTCAAGAGACATTGTTGGGCGATCAATTCGCTGCGGTGCTTTAGATTTATTGTGTGAATGGGCAGAACATCTTTTCAGACCATACTAAATCGTTTGCTATAGTATCCCAAGGAATACTGGACTGGGGAAGTGGCTACACGAAAATTACATGTTACTTCTTACCAAAACTTGTTTAAATATTACATTAAAAATTGAGATATGAATGATTCCAAACATAAATTTTAGAATAATCTAAAGTGTCTATTTTTACTTGGACATCTGCGTTACAAATCCCTGGTAAATTAGGGCAGCGTTTTAGTATAATAATGCCGCGAGCGTTATAAATTCGTGATAGCAGATTTTTCGTGGTTATTCCAGAATCGTTATCTTTTCGACAAATCCGATTAGACCAGCTATTACCGGATTTCACAGTAAGTATGGCAGAGATAAAATATCTCGACCGCATCGTTTTACGGGAATATATTGATTCATAGGTTTTTCTCTAGACGTTTCACGTAAGTTGTAATTCTATATATAAATATACGCACCATTGTTTTATTGGAGAATACCTTTACTATCGATTAACTTATTGATATGAAATGTAGGGCAAATAGTTATCTTGTGACTAATACTACGAACAAAACACAAACAACTAAAGTATGATACGGTAGAAGTATTAAAAGAACATGTACTTTTAAGTACATGTTCGTGATTTTCACAATTATATATTCTGGTATATTTTAGTATCAGAAATAGTTTTTCTTTGGTCCTTTAGGGCGTAGTCACCGCACATATAACAAAATACATCAAAATGATTAACACAACTTCTTCGACTGGAAGCCATTCTTCCTATTCACAGAGAGAAGCGAAACTTCAAAATTGAAATTCTGATCTTCTATGCCTTTTCCTACAGAAAACTTAATTTAGGGGAAAACAGCATTTGGGCTTTACCTAGTTATTGGTTAATCTTAAAATTTAACTACCAATCCTAACGTTTTTGGCCAGGGCGTAGCGTTTTTGCAAACTTGATCTCTAAAGCTATTAGCTTTTACATCACGTTCTGCGTTCAAGTGTGCTAACGTATTGCCCCTTTTTAGACCCCTAGTCGCAGAAAATAAGATAAGAAGAATATAAGAAAATACGGGAAGAAGTTTTAACTAGACAAAGGAATGAAAAATGATTTTCTAAAAAAAATTTTTTTTAATTATTAAATTTAAGCCAATGTTTTAACGCATTCTTTCCAACATTGAATTTTGTTCTAAAGAAAACAGTTTTCAACTGAGAATCACTCAATAAAGGCATTTTATTAATTTATTTATTAATTAAAATACTCAAATAGTTTATAATTTAGTGACTCTGTAACTCAAAAAAGTATAGCTGATGGAGAAAAACTATTTTCATTTTTGGAATTAGCACGCCCAATATAACTAAATGGATAAATCTAATTAATTAATCCATTATTGTATAAATAATTATATAAATACATATTTATTCGGATTGATTTTGGTTATTCAAGCTTTTCTAAATTCCAATTTTCCATGAACATAGTTGCTTACGAACACAAATATACTCTTACGTTTTCTTTATTTATTCTCTGATAAATTTAAAAATTTGGCGTGTACAATCCTTGAGAATACTTTTATAATTGTAGAGCCATTTTGTTGTAAACCAGACACCTTTACTATAAAACTTCGAAAGACGATTTCCTGCATCACACTGAACAAGATTATGCTTTATTCAGCGCATGATTCTAAAAGATTTTTGGATTAGATTGTACAAAAACCACCAGAAAAATATAATCGAACGCATTATATAAGCAAGAAAGTAAAAATAATATAGGTCATATATATAATTAGCATTATTGGAATAATCAAAATCCGAAAATGGTTCGGCAGTCACGTTTTCAGGAACGATTTGGATTTAACGTGTGGTCATTTTGGAAAACCGTTTAATAGGTCCGTTTATTTTTAACGAAACACTTAACTCAAACCGATATCTCGAACTGCTGCATCAGGAAATTGAAGATACGTAATTCAAGAATTGTTGCTGAATATTCAGCAAACAAAATATGGAAATCGGTGGATTGCAACGAACGGTCCCATACGATGGCCAGCGAGATCTCCAGATTTGTCCCCACTAGACTTCTTCCTGTTGGGGTTTATAACAGTATTAATGATTAGCAACAAAACGTCATACAGGCTTTTTACTCCGTCAGTGTTCGTCAATTAATGAATTGTAGAAAAAGTGCCGAAAAGCTTGTTACTAAATGTTTAGAAGTAAACGGCCGCCATATTGAACATCTTTTGTAGAGAAATTTTGGTTGATTGTTATCGTGTTTATTTTTACCATGTTTATTGTTACTATGTTTATTATTGCTTCCATGTTTCCTTCTTTTTGCAATTTATTGACTTCAGAAAATCTTTTTTCTTTGTGATCTACTAAAGCACAAAAGATAATAAATATCAGATATGCAGTCTTTTGTTTTGAAAACAAAACGCAGTTCTCAATCATTGATAGTGTGATGTGGGTTAAAATCTGTGTGGAATATGATTTTTCTTCATATCTCCTAAACTATGAACTATCCCCGAACCTTATATCGTTGAAAGGGAAAAAATCAAGTAATTTAATAATGTTAAATCAACTATGTTTCCGTTTAAAAAAATACAATTTGGAGTCATATCTCGAAGCTGGTGCAAGGTAAAATATATTTTTAATCTATCCTACAGAATGTTTTCATATCTACAACTTTTTCCCTAGAAATTTTATGATACGATAAATAATATGGAAAATATTCACATTTGAAGAAAATTACGATTTTCAGTTTTTTCAGGATATCTAGTAAAGGCGATGCATTTTATGGAAAAACAAAAGAAAGTCTGAATAGCTGTGAAATCAACTATAATCCCTAGAATTTTTTTGATATGATAAATAATATATGAAAGTATTCACATGTGAAGAAAATGATAATTTTCAGTTTTTTCAGGATATCTAATAGGCGATGCATTTTTTTGGAAATACAAAAGAAGATTTAAATAGCTAGATAAACACCCTCATATTGTTTCATTTAACCGAGTCTGTAACTCTTACCGTTTCCAACATACCAATGATGAGTATCGAATTTGCGACACCCTGTATAAACAAGAAAGTAAAAACAAAATAAAAGACCGTCTTCTATTGATAGTAGTAACAGTTTCATGCTAAAACCCAGAATGTCATTTTTCTGGAAACAATCTTTGGAGAATTATGAAAAAAAATCTGCGTATCATAAAAAATATCATAAAAAATCAAAATCTAAAAATCAAAAGTCAAAATCTAATTGTTTAATGTGATTTCAATAAAAATATGTGAAGAAATAAAATTGTTGACATTATCAACAATTAAAAATTAAACAACTAGAAATTAAATAAATATGAAAGTAAGCTACAAATTAAAAATTTGGTGTATACAATCTTTTAGAATACTTTTATAATTGTAGAGTCGTTTTGCTGTAAACCTTTACCATGAAACTCCGAAAGACGAATTCCCGCGCCACAATGATCAAGATGAACAAGATTATGCTTTATTGAGCATATGATTCTAAAAGATTGTTGGATTAGGTTGTTCAAAAACCATCAAGAAAATATAACCAAGCGCATTATACAGGGTTTCTACCGTAGATCGTCGATTAGAAATATATAAAGCTAGAAGTCTGAAAGTTTGGATTTGAATATGGTAGGAAGAGAACTAAAAGATAAAAATATTTTCAATAAGCTGGCGGTTCCGGTTATACCGGAAGTTGACAGCAGCTTTATTAATTTAAATGGAATAACCCTAATTTTAATTTTTTTTTCTTAATCTACATTGAATTTTCAACAACTTTAGAATATATAAAGTTGTTCAAAATTAAATGTGTAATATGTTTGTCAGACCTAAACTTTACTTAACTACTTTACTTGTCTGTTTATAATTAATTTAGCGACACTTCAACATCCCCTCAGATATGGTTATTTATTGTTAAATTTGGGATTTTTCTCTTGCCCCGCTTTTCACTCACTACATACTCATTAACCTAAACTACTTAACAATTGCTTAAAATTTATGTTATTTATAAACATTGATATCTAGACACAATAAATTCAATTAAATATACTTTTATTTATTCCTCAAATTAATAATAAATTATATATACAGGTGTCTACCGTCCATTAGAAATATATGGGGAATGGATAAAGCTAGAATTTTGAAAATTTGGAGTTGAATATGGTATGAAGGGAACTAAAAGATAAAAAAATTTCAATAAGCTGGCGGTTCCAGTTATACCGGAAGTTCACAACAGCTTTGTTAATTTAAATGGAATGACTTCCATTTTATTTTATTTATTTTTAATCTATATTCAATTTTCAACAACTTTTGTTATACCTTTGCCAGGCCTAAACTTAAGCGTATTCGAGAATTGATTTTTTTCGCAAAAATTATGCAAAAATGAAAAATTTAAAAATTTAATAAGATTTTGAAAAATGAAATTTTCATAATTAGACTTATGTGATAATGTTCATACGTTATTAACCATTAGTTGGCACATTCAACTTTTCAGAAATACACCCGGGACGGGACATTCTTTCGTACATTATTTACAAAATTGAATTTTGAAATAAAAAAATTGTAATGAGAAAAAGTGATTTTTTTTAAATGGCACCTACCAAACATTTTTATCTTATCGAATGTAAAATCCTCGTTAAACGGTATTAGGTTTCCCTATACCTAAAATATATCCTTTTCTGATTATTGAAGGTTTTTCGAGCTCTTGCTGTAAAAGCGATCCTTTGACAATACATTCATTTATTGTAAATTGGGTTGCCTACCAATTAGTTATCAATTTTGACGTTTATGTAACTTAGGCTGGTTGATTTCATATTTAGGGTGAATAATTAATGCAGGTATCAGTTGGAAATTGAGTTATTTTTCACACGTTTAATTCTTGACAATGTTGACAAGACCTTACTGTGTTTTAAAATGGCAACAAATAATTACTCCAATGTTGATATTATGAATAGATTTATTATTCATGGTCGATGCTATGCATAATAAGACAAAATTAAAAACAAAATAAGCGGGAACCTAGAAATTTGTACGGTTTGGTAACAATCTTTGGAAAATTATGGTAAAAAATCTGCGTAATTC
>JAWQRJ010001538.1:0-15599 GCA_033557515.1 Diorygopyx duplodentatus | reverse complement strand
GTTCACAGTTACAAAAAAATTATAACAAGGTAACTTTTTTTTTTTCAAAAAAGCGGGTGCTGTACAAATAGTCATAGATAATCATAGATTTGAAGGCTTCAGTAGATTAATTATATAATAACTCAATTAGAATAGAAATACTTGCTATCGTATCAGTATATTAGTAATATTGCAGGCCTGCTGCCCAATATAAAAAGAAGAAAAATTTCACGAATTTGTGAATCGCAAGACATACTTTGATGTTCAGACCGAGTGGCATTCTTCAGCCACAGCACATGGAAAAGATCCCTGTGAAGAAGAAGCATTCAAAGAAAGCCATGCGTGGTTTGAAGTTTAAGAGAAGAACCGGCATCCACAGCGTTAACGCACGACGAAGCAGCACGCTCCGACACAAAGGCAGCAGAGAACTTCATGGGCGATTTCGAGAAGCTCGTAAATTCTGAGGGTTACTGCCGCAACAGGTTTTTAATTGCGATGAGATCGCTCTCTTGTGGAAAAAGATGCCGAAGCGAACCCATATAACAGCAGAGAAGAATGCATTGCCCGGCCATAAGTCAATGAAAAATGTCTTACGCTGCTATTTTGTGCAAATGCAAGCGGTGATTTGAAAATTAATCTGCTGCTTCTCTGCCATTCGGAAACTCCACGACGACACTTCAAGAAGTGTAAAGTCCGGAAGAGCAGGCTAAATGTGATGTGGAGGGCCAACAACAAGGCTTGGGTGACACGTAACCTTTTTACTGATTGGATCAAAGAAGTGTTTGGTCTTTCTGTGAAAAAATATTTATTTGGGACGAATCTGGCACACCATGTCTTGATTGTTATGGACAAAGCTTCTGCCTATCCTCCAGGCCTACAAGATGACCTCCTCGAAAAATTTAAATTTAATCAAGATCAGGTTTCTGCCTCCCAACACCACTCCCATACTCCAGCCTACGGACCTGCAGGCTATTACTAACTTTAAGAAGCTTACACACTCTTCGAGCATTATTTTGAGGTGGCTGAAGGACCAATCTCACCCTCAGAGAATTTTGGAAATATCACTTCTACATCGTTGGCTGTCTCAAGGTGATCGAAAAGGTGTGGGAAGGGGTTACCAAGAGAACCATGCCTTATGCTTGGAAGAAACTTTGGTCGGAGAGCATTGTCGAACGTGGCTTTGAGGAGCTACAGGCTCCACAGAACCTGTGGAGCCTGTAGCTCCTGAGATTGAGACACATGAGATTGTGTCTTTCACCAAGATCATGGGGATGGAGGTCAGGATAACATTCATATCGATGAGCTGGTGGAAGAGAGCAGCCAAGAGCTGACTACCGAAGCCCCTATGAAGTTGCATTGTGTTTCACCACAAGAAGTTTCACCGCAGATGAGAGTTTATCAAAGGAGGAGGAGGCAGTAACAACTAAGTAACAAACTTCTGGTGCAATAAGAGAAATGCTGAAAGCATGGGAAACTGTTGCATTGTACATCACCCTAATAAGGCAGTAGGTATGCGCGCTCGAAATTTATTTAATTATAATGCTCTTTCGCATTTTCAGCAAATTTGAAGCATCGGCAAAAATAAATGTCTCAGACAGTTTTCTAGTAAAAACGAATTAAATATGTATCATAAATAATAAACTAATTATTTCGGTTTTTGTTTTCTTCAAATCGAATTCGCATTCTAGGTTGATTCATTCTGCGATAGAAGCAAAGATGAAGATAATTGAAGCTCCTTAACAATGTATATATAATTTTCTTTGCGTAAACCTTAGACATAAAAAAATTTTGAGTATAGTTTTTAGCATGAAACGCATTATCGTATTTTACATTAATTACATTACATTAATCTACAGTACTCATAACAAAATATCTAGACAAACTCCAATTGACAAAAATAAATGGCTGTATTATCCATTGTGTATACCAAGAAATGGTAGCTTGCATACTTTAGATACTTTGGATACCCTCTAATAGATGTTTTACGCAAACTTGAACCTATACCTCCAACTGGAAGAATTGTTGTCATGTCTATATATGTGATGTCAAAACTATTTATAAAATTAAATCTAATGAAGCAATAATGTCTATTTTTGCCTTTTATTATTATTATTATGTATTTTATTATTTGTAATACACCAGGCTTTTTCGAAAAAACTACCTTCCTAAAAAACTTTTTAAACTATGAACATTTAGTTAGATAGATTATTATAAACTATTTTCTGATTTTTCGAAAAAAGTTAAAATTTTAATTTATTGAAAAAAAATCATTTGTGTTGCATACCATACAAAACACACAAAAAAACTTATACAAAACACCACAAAATCACACCAACCCCAAATCTCTTAACCCTACAACATCAGACAGTCGTAATTTTTACGACGGGCGCATTAAGCCGTTTGTTTCCCCCGCTTTCTCCTAATTTTTGGAAGCTGAATTTCTAAGTAACTTTTTTACTCGCAAGAGTGTATGTAGTGTCGAGTTTACTTAAGTTGTAATATATCTATAAGTATATAAACTGTTTGGTAAGTTTATAGTCATTATTCATGGGAATATTATTTGAAAATTGGTTTTTCTATAGTCGAAAATGGCTTCATCTCAAGAGTATTTGGACAACAACCCTCTAACCGAAACACAATTTTTTGCAGAAATACAGAAAATTAAAATTATAAACGACATTGAAGACGACTTTGCAAGTGAAAATAATGAATCTGAGGTTGATCACGATATTAAATTTAATATGTAAGTAAAAGTTGATGATGATAAGCAAATGGTTTATTAAATTGAATCAAAGTCTTCGAAAAAAAAGTTTTGGCAATGAAATATCTCAAAATCAACATGAACATACTGTAATTCATAGTAATGATTCTGATTCAGATGACGTTCCATTGATAGAAATTGTTAAGCGTAAACGTATTGTTATACCTTCCAAAAAAAACATTGAAGGGAAAAATGGACATAAATGGTCATCAAAATCACCAATTTATTCTAGAAGAACGGCAAAGAGGAATATTATATTTTTTCAATCTGGTAGTAAAGGTGCATTAGAAGAACTTTTCGAACCTGTTGATTGTCATTTTTCAATAATAATGTTATTGATATAATAACAGAACATACCAACTGGGAAATTACACGAAAATATAAAAATAAAGATCTAACCATTTCTGAGACTTGAGGAAATCACAGCTCTAATAGGATTGATGATTTTTACAGCTGTTATGAAGAATAATCATTTGAATTGTAGAAAAATGTTCGCACGTACATCCCAAACAATGAATCCCCAACTAAGTATATGATCAACGCCAGTCTATAGTTAGAGGAAAAACAGCTAACCAAGTCTGAAAAGCTAACTCTGCGGAAAAATAAGCGCCAGATTCCGTCCGAAATGTTAGAAACCAGAGCCAGACAACCAGGTAAGTCTATGTTCTGCTTTGACAAGGAGAAAACATTGGTTTCCTATATGCCAAAAAAGAATAAGCTTGTGATGCAGTTATCAACCATGCATGAAGGGTCAGTATTGAACACAACGGCCAAAGAACCTGAGATCATACATTCTTACACTGCTACTCAAGGTGGTAAACCATGGTTAGAGAGAAGAATCTGTCAACTTTTAATCTGTCATCTTTTTTTGTCAGGCAAAAAATCTGCGAGAATATCTGCGATTTCCTGAAGACAAATATGATGAAGCTACTGTCCAAGTTGATAAATAACATAGTATGTTTTTATTGTTCGAATAGTTTACGTCGAATGACCACCAACAGTAGTGTTGATTGTGTCGCTTCTTGATTTTTTTTCATTATTCGGATAGTATTTGTATTCAAATACGTTGATAATTAAAAAATTCAGTATGAGTATCATTTCGAGGAGTCATAAAATTTACGACAGTCTAGTGCCATATTTTGAAAACAGAATGGGATATTTCAATAAAATATCCATTTGCCGGATTTTATCAAAATCTAAGATTGTACAGTAAAATCAGTGTTGATTTGATATGGAATGACCCTATAGCTTTTCTAAACTTGTGTTTCTTTTATATTTTTTAATTATGATTATTAGTTCAGCTGTTATCAATTTGACGTTATTTTTTTATCAATTGCAAAAGATAATAACTATTGAATTGAAAACATTACAAAATAAATCTATGATCTGGTATATATCACAACAAAAAAATATTGATCGATCAGCTGTTTTGAAATTATCATTAACATCTTCTACATTTGATTTTATAGAATAAAGAGTTTGAAAACCCCCTCATTTTGAACGACAGTTTGCAATTTATGATTTTACAAATAATTTTATTAGGACAAAATGTACCCAGGGCGTAAAGGGTATTCGGTTTTTACGCGCCTTAGCTTGATAGAACTCAGTTGCCAAACAAACTTCTTGGCGATTACACGTTACTGAATATTATTATATGACAATAGAATTCCACAGAACCAAAAACACCACTTGAAATTAAAAAAACATTTAAAAGTAATTTTTTTTTCGGAAGAGATTAGCATACTCTAACATTGCAAGGTTGTCGTTCACACTCGAATATAATTTACAATTGTACACAATAAAAATATTTCTCCGTAAAAAAACTATAACTCTAGTATTTTCGACTATGTACACATGTGACTCCGGATTGCTTTCGTAGAATCACATTTGGGGGGCATTATTTACTATAGAGTCTATTTTCAATAAATTAAAAAGAAAAAGTAAATTAAAACTCTTAACTTTCCGTCCGATTGTTACTTTCCAAACTTGTGTTCTCGCACTCCACGTCTTTAGCTTCCGTCGAGCTATTGTTAATAATACTATTGTTATCTGTGTCGTTTAACGAAGTGTCAACTTTCGGGGTTCTCGTCACCCATGAATCTAAGCTCGAATTCTTGCTGTCTGTGCCCTTTTTATTATTTTTTCGAAGTTTCTTAGGTGAAGCTTTTGATTCTGGCGATTTTAATGAATTCAAATCAAACATTTTTTTGGGTTTCGACACTTCCACATTGTTGCAGTTTGCATTTGTTAGATTTGAACTTTGTTCTTTCGATAACAAATACTCTTTTGTATTATCTCTGTCCATGTCCCTTAATACGACTTTCAATTGTTTGTTGTGTTGTGACAAACAAAATTCTTTGTTTATATCCAACTCTATTGTACTTTTAGACTTTTTGGCTACTGGTTTTTCTTTATCTGTTTCTTGATCACAACCTGTGCCGGTTCTGTCTTTTTCGTCAGTTGTAGATACATCATTCTGTGTGTCACAGTTTTTAACATTTTCAACACCGTCATTACTAACAATTTTATCGCTATTGTTAATGTGGCTTCCGTCGATAGAACTTCTTGTGACTTTCTCCACCTTAATCTGTAATTCGAGCTCTTTATTACCATTTTTCTTTCTAAGCTTTCTCACGACAACTTCTTCCCCTTCTATTCTATTTTTAGTTTTTCTTTTACCTTTAAGAAGTAATTTATTATCGGGCTCTACTTCGACATCTACTTTAACTTTTTTTACATTTTTTTCTGGCTCACTAGCATCTGCTTTCTCACGTTTTTTCTGTTGCAGGGGCGTGCTATTATTAGTGGACGACTTAACCGGCTTTACACCAGGTAAAATTGGGCTTACATCCAACGTCCACAAGTTTATTGCCACAGTTCCTCTCGATCTAGTTCTCGGGGAATTATGATCTATGTGATTAGTGCTCACTTTCTTAGTTTCTACAGATAGTGTACTATCCATGCTACTTTCAGATTCTCCGCTATTCTCCAAATCATTAGTTTCCTTAACTTCACATGATTCAACTTCAATGTCTTCCCCCTTCACCTCATCGTTTTCAAGAGATTCTACATCTATTTCCTTAACAGGCGTCGTCTTTTGCGTCGTGTCTTCAATTTTATTCAACGCCCTCCTCGCCTTCAACCTACTACCCAAAAACCTCGTCCTGTATCCACCGGCTCCCTTAACGTGGTAATGATTAGCTTTCCTAAAGTTACTCTTCCCATCTCTTTTTGCCGTAGCCGTAATTTTCCCGCTGACGACAAACTTCCTGTGCTGCTTTGTTGTTCTCTTACCGACAGTTTCACCTCCCTTCTGTAATTTTTTACTTTTTGTGCTGACCTGATTGATCGCGTCCTCCCTGCTGAATGTCAGCAACTCGTTCTCCTCCTCCAGTTCGCGGGCCCTCCTCTCCTCCTCCTCGCGCATCGCTGCCAGTCGGTTCCGCTCCCACTCCAACTTCTGCTCCTCGATTTCTCGTTCCGCCGCGGCCAGCTGCTCCGGCGACCAGGCTGCCTCCGTTTCCTCAATGAACCGCATGGCGTACCGTTCGATTGGTCTCAGCTGTGCAAAGAAAACAAATCAGAGAATTAATTTCATATTAAATTACAAATTACTACTCAACAGACTAATTGATAAAAAACAAAGTATACAGAGAGGTAAAGTTTATGCGTTTTTCGTGGACCTGAAGGCTGCATTCGATACAACAGAGAGGAAAGGACTATGGAGGAAGATGAAAGAAGGTGAGGCAATAACGATATAGATGGACAGAGGATTAATTAAGACACGGGTGTCTATTAAGTCCGCAGTTGTTTAAAATGTATTTAGCCAACCTAAAGATAGTTTTGCAGAGGGGGAAATCTGGGGGAGTGGTTATGGCAGGAGAGAAGATTTGGTTGTTGCCATACGCGGATGATATAGTTCTCTTAGCAAAAGATCCAGAAGAAATTAAAGAAATTATGCCGAAGATTTGGAAGATATCTGAATAGAAAAAAAATGAAACTTAATGCCAACAAATTAAAGATTGTGATGTTTTGCTAGGGAGGAAGATGAAGGAACATAGAATGAAAGTAGGAGAACACAAGTATAGAAAAAGTGAAAGAGAATAAATATTTTGGGTATAAAAGAAGAATAAAGAAAGCAAAAGTGATTGGAGGTAGATTTTGGAGGAAGAGTTATGTTTGACAGTCCGATAAAAAGAATGATGACATTGGGTTGGGTTGGGTGGATATTTGGGGTTACAAATCCAACTCAAAAATACTAAAAAGTTTTGCAAAACTCACAAATACACAGTGAGCAACATTAACTGTCACTCACGTGACCACGCTTGATCTCCATTGCTATCAAAACTACGTTCCGCATCGCGAAAATCACATCCAATTATCAAAATTTACTTCCAAATTCGCCAGTGGCGCTCGTAAGTTTCTGTCAACGTGGTTTATTTCGTTTTATGTTATTTTTTCGCCTTTCTACGTCTTTTAAGAACAGTTTTTCTGAAAACTACAGACCTTCGTTCATCCTGTGGATTGAGTAAGTAAAATTTGGTGATTTTGTTATGTTAAAACGTAAAATTTGAGATACAATAATACATTTTTAGGTTAGAATGGTTTTTAACCACAAGCACAATACGCTTATCTTGGAAGCTTACTTCCGAACCGGTGTACGTGGTCAAAACCGTGTATGGCAGTATTCCTTGCAAGGCTGCTTTGACCAATTTGAAGAAGAATACCCGAACCACGAACCTTTCCTACAAAACAGTTTTTGCCAACATGTTCATCGTATTGTTCAACGATATCGTACCACAGGAAGCGTTTCCAAAGGAAAACCACCAGGTCGCACCCCTGATGTGCTTACGCCTGAAGTCGTAGAGGACATTCAAGTACAGATGGATGAAAATCCCAATACATCTGTAAGACGTTTATCTGCCCAGACAGGTAACACTTTTCTTTATAACTAAATAAGTATAGATAATAAAAAATTAACTGTTGTAGGTATCTCCTACGGTTCTGCCGAAGAGCAGTCAGAAAACTGCTGCACATGTACCCCTATAAAGTGTCGGTAGTACAGGAATTATACGCAGCTGATTTTCAAAAGCGTCAAAATTACTGCACGTTGTTTAATGCAAACCTAGATAACGATGACCTTTTAGACATAACATTTTTGAGCGATGAAGTGTGGTTTCATCGGAGTGGGAACATAAATTCAGAAAAGTATCGTACTTGGTCGGCAGAGAACCCTCACGTATTTGTGGAAACAGAATTGCACCCTGTTAAAATTGGAATATGGATAGCAATGTCCAGAAGAAGAATAATTGGGCCAATATTCACTTACAAAATTTTGCTACGTATTGAAAATGACAAAAGAATGGTGAAATGTTTGCAATTCCGCAGAGACTACGGCATACCAGCCCCGAAACAGCTGTATTCATTAACACTGGGAAAGTTTGCTCTTTTGAAATAATGAGCACATTTACAGTGACACTTTTAAGCCGATCGAAATTCGATGTGATCCAATTGAAATTGACAGTATAAATACGCAAAAGATAGTCTTATCGAACTCGGTACGATTGAAACATCGATCTTGAATGTTTATACGGTCAATTTCAATCAAATCAACTCTAATGGATCGAAAGCGTTAACATAAACTCAATGTAATTTCTGTGTTGCTGTGTTCATTGTAATTTTTACGTAATAAATAAAGTAATTGTTGTGTACTAAATGATTATTAAAATTATTCGCCGTTATATCAACAATATTTTATTTACTTTGTTAACAAAAATCTTAAAGAAAAACGCAATTTTGAATTAATGCTAGGTATTTTACTGTAGTATAGGCAACTTCTTTCTCTTAGTAGTGAAAGGAGTTGCCATAGAGTGCGCTCAAGAAGTATAGAACAATATTTTTCCTTTTCTGGCAATTAAATTTAAATTTCCCGCCTAATTTTTGAAAGCGTGTCGTTTGTAGTCCGTTTCCCACGCCACTGCTATTTTGTTCGGCACACCACGCGCATAGCGAGTAGAGCGGCACGTGACAGTTATTGTTGCTCACTCTGTAGAAGTACTCAAGCTTATGTAGCAGAAACAGCAAAAAGAGCGAATTCCATAGTGTCGCAGATTTGGGGAATAAAACAAAGAAGATTCCAGGAAGATTTTGGGAGAGACGTATGGAGTGGAGATGTGGGGTTGGGTGGAACAGGTCAGCATAGAAAATTTGCAAACGAAACATATAAGATGGACTGTAAGAAAGCAAGGTCTGGACAGAAGCACACCAAACTACATAGTCCTTGAAGAGACAAAAAGAAAGAAAATAAGAACAGAAGCCAGAAGGTGAGTGGGTAAAATTTGAAGACGGCTGAGAACTGAGGAGAAAAACAAAGTACTGGAGTGTTGGAGAGATCTGGTGAAGGCAACTGAAACAAGGTGGATGGAAATGAGAATGGAAGTCACAGAAACAGACTGGGATGTACAAAGACAAGAATAAGCAGGGAAAATAAGGAAGTCAAGATATAACAGTAATTATGAGAAAATAATAATGCAAGAACCAAAGTACCTGAAACTCAAGGGAAGTAAAGGAAATTTGAGGATAATGGCACGATTCGTGTGCGGAAATGAGGAAAATGCAAGTAAGTATTAGAGAAAAGAGGAGGAGAGAAGGTGTAGGCTGAGCAGAAAGGATAGAGAAAACATGGGAGCAATTACGAGGGTGTGAGAAGTTAGAGACAGAAAATCGGAGAATGGTGAAGTTGTTGGACGAGCGGGGGAGTGGACTGCGACGGATAAGGAAGGCAGTGCGAAGGAGGGTGATGAAAACTGAGGGTGGTTGAGAGCTACAAGAAAAGTTCTGCCTGAAGGAATGATTATTCTGTTTCCTCTTATTTTGTATACATTGTTTTTTTCTTATTTGTATTTTGCAAAGTGCAATATACTGAATTCTGTCAATGCTGAAAGGCAAGAAAAACTTTAAGTATTTGATACATCAGTAATCACCGCACTCTAAATTCATGTTATAACCACACTCTAAATTTTTTGCATAAGTTGTCATTGCGGTTTTCCTGAGTACATTCCTTGGTAAAAAAAAGCAAGATAACAACATGAATTAAATGTTATAGACCTTACTTATGTTGTGGGGGTACTAGAGGTTGAAATAGAACTACATTAATTCTCATACGGCAATATTTTTATACATGGCTTTATGAAAGGTTGAATTTGAAGAATTCCAATTTATAGCAATTGAGATGAAGATGATTAAGATCAAGAAGAAGATGATCATGAAGACAGTGATATTATTTCACATATGGAAGATGAACCTATTTCAGAAGGGATATGGAAAGATGAAGAAAACAATAATAAAGTATGGCAATACTCGAAGATTATGAGCATAAATCAATATTGGAAGCATTAGGACAGAATGCTACACCTTTACGAATGGTGAATGCTATATGGAAAGCAGACTTCTGGGGAATTTGAGTAGCAGAAACCAACCATTATGCAAATCAGGTAATAATGGAATCAGGTGATGAAACACTCTAACTCGACCTATCATAAGTTTACTATAACTGGGATATTTCGAATGTAGTTCTAGAGATTTAAGTTTAACGTTTTCATCTTCATGATAAAAAAGTATATGACGTTCAGGAATAGAAGTCAATAGTTCAATTTGGCCAAAAACGAAGGTGAACAGAAACTTACTGGTTTCTATTCCTGAGTATCTATTACCATTTTGATACTCATCAACTGAAAAGCTGGAGAACCTCTGAAAGTATCCTTCATTAGCTCGTAATTAATTACAAGAAATTAATTTCTTTCAAATATAGTAGCGATGAGAGATATTCACTCAATTTTGCTGTTTGAAAAAAATAAGAATGAAAGTAATGTTTTCATAAAAAGTGAAATAGTTTGCTAACATAAGCTGTTAAAAGTATCTATCAACTGCTCCCTCATATTATCGAATAGATAAAGATTTTAAAATAAATAATGGATTAAAAGCAACACTAATAATAACTAAAGAATTCCAACTACACAAAAAAATAAAAACTTAATTATTTATCACGTACCTTTCAGATAACCATGTCCAGCACAAGCTTCTCGACATTCTTGAATAGTATCGCGAGCAGTCCAAGCAAAAACTGGTTTTGAAGCGGCCGATAGAGCATGAAGTTCCGTTCCTAACCCAGGCTCCTGCTTACCCCCAGTATACATAGCCATTGTCTGCTCAATTAACTTCGTAAACATGAATTCAGACAAAATTTTAGCACAATACGCAGACGCCAGATACGGAATCAAACGATGCTGATGTAGCTGATACTCGATAACTGGAAGTTCATCTTCCCCATCAGGTCCAAATTGCTTTCTTACGGAACCGTACCGAATGGCAATCGTTGTTGCTTTCATCATGTAAATTGCAGCGATGTGCGTAATGGTGATTCTGCCTCCAGATAGACCACCCAGCGTGCCGCCGTGCCTCTTATTCTTATCTTTGATGCGCGGCACGTACTCCCCAGAATCGGTCACATCCGCGTTTTTATTTAACAGGTTGTCTTTAGAAATACGGTAGTCGTGGAACATCACAAACCCGTTGTCTACGGAATTTAAGCCAGCTTTCTCGCCCATATCTCCGATTGTAATACCCGCGTACGGTTCGAGATTTCTCGGATTACGTATCGGCACGATGAAGCAGTGTAACCCTTGGTTCACCCCGTCCGGTGTTACAAGTTGGGCGAACACGGCGGCGTGCGTCGATGATTGACCCAAACCACCAGCCCAGCATTTTGCTGCTTCGAAGTCAGGAGAGTTGAGTACAAATTCTTTTGTTTTCGGATCGTAAGTTGCAGTTGTTCTCATGCCGCGAGCATTGGTACCGTGGCCGATTTCGGTCAGGCAGAAACAGCCGCCAATCTAAAAAAAGTGTGACGCAACCATGAAGAATGTATAATTATGAATAAATTATATCACAATTTTAAAAGATATATAACAGCTTTCAGTGAATTTAGCTCTGGTTTAAGAGTGTATTTATTTTATACTTTGTAATATACAGGGAATCCTGGTATATACAGATAAACTCTCAGAAGCAATTCGACCAAAGCTGGACATTGGCAGAAAAAATTATATCTTAAATTTGTCTCTATTTCACTACTCTGTAATAGCTAATGACCTAGGAGGTTCAGATATGGGATTTGGGATTATTTGTACCAGACTTTTTATCATCTACTGTTAAATCAATGCCTTTGATTTGTTACGTTTACATTAATGGTTTACAATTTTATTTATTTTTCTGAATCTTCATTCAATTTTCAACAACTTTCACAATACGTTTGTCAGGCCTAAACTTAATCATTTTCGAGATATTTTATATTTATTATACAGGTGTTCCCCGAGGAATACGCACTATTTTGGGGATATGTTCAGAAGGTCAAAACAAGTTAAATAAACCAATAGTTACTTAAGTCCGATTCTCAATAGTTACAGAGATAACTAGATTTGAAGTTTTAAAATTAGATTTTGACCTTTAATGTTTGATAGAGTCAGCTGTCAATTAATTTGTTATTAAGTGTAACTGCCTTATTTCGCGATTCTTTAGATAGCTGGAAAGTTAGTTATTTGATACAATGCCTTTCAAATTCAGTCATAGGGAATATGCTGATATAATATTTATTTATGGTTACTACAACGGGAATGGTGTTCGTGCAGTTGATGAATATCGGCGTCGGTTTCCAAATCGGAGAGTGCCTGGTAGAGAAGTATTTCAGAATGTATTCGCAAGCGCTGGAGAAACTGGAATATTTCCAAGTGCAAGGACTGTTTCTGAAAGAGATCATGGTCTTAATGTAAACCTTGAAGAACATTCTGGATATGGTGGAAAATAATCCAGGTATAAGTACGAGGAGGATAAGCACCCAAGTTCAAGTTAGTATCCTTAAGTATCTTTCAAACGGCCTTGTGGGCCCGTTTGAAAGATACTTAAGGAAAATGGTTTGCAAGCTTTCCACATTCACCCCTTACAAAATCTTCAAAACAGTAATCGTGCCACAAGGCTAGAATTTTGTCGATGGATGAATCAAAATGGAGGACTACACAGATACATTTTATTCAGCGATGAAGCTCAATTCACTCGCGATGGAATTAACAATTGCCATAATGTAATGCCTACGTTTGACCGAAGCTTTCAACGCCGATTTAGTATCAATGTATGGTGCGGTATGTTTCAAGACCAATTGTTTTGTCGGTTTGTATTGGAAGGACGTCTTACCTTAGAGGGGTATTTACGATTGTTGGAAAATCATTTAGCAGAAATATTGGATGTAGCTTTAAATCGGCAGCAGATGTGGTTCCAACATGACGCAGCACCTCCCCATTTTAATCATGCGAAATTATTTAAATATTTGTTTCCCTAATCGTTGGATTGGGCGAGGCGGTCCCCAAAATTGGCCAGCGAGGTCATCAGATCTGAACAATCTCGATTATTGTCTTTGGGGATGGATGAAAAATTGAACCATTTACTATGACTTCTTAGAAACTCTTCTTTTTCCTCTATTGTAAATACCAGGAAAATACGTATTCAGTCTGACATATATACTTTGATCAAATATTTCAACAGGTCCATTAACGATAGGTGGTGATATAATCCTTACTGTGGTGCAATCAGCAATCCAAAAATTATCTGTTGAATACCGAACACTCACAATAGCAAAGCGACTTCTCCAAAGTCAAATTTTCTACTCTAAATACTAAATAATATTTAGTCATAAGATTGGATGCAGCTCATCATCAGATTAGACATTCTCTCGTAGTTGGCCACGAGGTTCATACCGCTTTACATTAAATGCCGTGCTTTGCATATTCATCCTCTCGCCGACCGTCGCTAAAAACAATAACGCGGACGCGGACGAAATATGCAAAATCCGCGTTTGCGCTTTTGTTTGCAGGCTCGCGAGGGTGTATATTTTTTAACCTGCTTCCCGTGATGGCGCGATAGCGATCTCGTGGCGTGTCGCAAAGTGCCGGCCCACACAGGGCACCTGGATGGCGACACAGGCTCGACTACCTACGGAACGCGCCGCTCGCAGCATACCTGCGCCACGAGAATCTTATTACGTGAGCCGCATACGCCGCGGCCGACCTGTGCGAGATTTTTTCGGGGGATAATTTTATTTTTATCGGTGCCGATTCGGCCGATAAGAAAAAACGAAATAATTAATTCGCGGACCTCCTGCGTCTCCGCGCGCATATAAATCATTGAGGGGCCGGATTCCGCGAGCACGCTGCGAGACAAGATTAAGCGAGCGCGCCATAACGTACGACATTGGTAAGGCCAAATCGATCCGGCTTGTTTGGCGACCGTAAATCGAGAGTAAAATCTGTTGGGAAAGCTGCAAGTTGTGGGCAAGCCGAAATATTGTTATCTGTGGGGATCAGCCAATTATGCGTTGACAATGAGTGATGTAGAGGAAAGACAACAAAGTAAATAAATAATAAGCAATCCTGGTCAATCAGGGGAACAATAACTAACATGTGCCACAGTATAACACCAAATCAAGTATCTCCGGATTGATCTTTTTCTGCGTTTCTTCGTTTAAATTATTCTCCTCTATAAGTTCTTGGATGTTAGACCACAGACGACCTATCCGTTAATTAAACCCACTACCATGGTAAGCATCATTGTGTACTTTACAAAATATAATTTCTCCGCTATTGTCACCTTGGTTTTTAACGTAAGTTTTTAACGTAACTTATTTCTTCATTTGTTATGCATTTTGCCTCTTTAATAAATTTTATTCTTTTGGGGCGACAATAATGTGGCGAGGATGCTGAGGCACAAACGAACTTTGAAATAAGTTGACATAGGAATCTGAAGAAGACAGTATGGGGCCTTCTGGAAAGATCCGCTTCAACAAAAATAGAGAGGGCTTCTAATGGAGTCAATTGTGATGATGTATTTTCTTGTTGAGTTTTAGAGAACGCTCTGTTGTATTTTGTAGCTAGCTTTGGCGTGCTGAAGATTTCTTTCAACACTAAAGAAGCGTCTCTCTTACTGCTCTCTCCTAATTTAGACTGCACAGCATAGGTTAACACGTCTAATTCCGTTTTCCGTAGTTCTTCGGATTTCCTTCTTTTGCTCCTCTCACTTGTTGAACGTGAAACACTTGAAGGCAAACCATTCTCTATTTTTCGTTACAAATTTTTCGCAGACCTTCATTCCATCTTCGTTTAATCTCAGACTTGAAACGTGAAAAATTATGCCTTATTTCTTTCGTGGTAGAAAAACCATCTAGTTGAAGCAAGTTGTTTTCCAAAAAATCTAGTTTTTCATTAATGCTATTCCACTTTTGTTGCTTCATAACTGTAAATAACTGTTTCCGAGTCATCACTCTTACATTTGCTGGTCATAAACCAACCAAACAGACAATTAATAACGATAAAAACTACAAAGTAATTTTTTTAGTCTTTGTATCTGCTCATAGATAAAGAGCTTTATCTTGTAAAATCGCAAGATGAAACATTCCGTGGTAAAGTCCATGTTTAAATAATATTTACTTATGTAGGAATTAAGATTAACACAAATATAAGAAATTGGCTTAATTGTAAATCACAATAAATTTCATTTTTATAATAAGAATGTGAGTCATGACTTAATAATAATAAAGAGTCAAAGAGTAGCCCCATCGTTAAGTAGAAAAAAAGTTAAATGAAAAAGAAGGAAAATAAAAGTGACTGTGAATAAATAAAAAACATTAAAACCTTCAAACTTCTCCTTCTTTCTCCCTTCTTCTTTATTTTGATTAAAATTTAAAAGTAGATTACTTCTTTTTCTTTTTAAAGGGGTGCTGAGGGAATGGTATATGTGAGGGATATTGTTTTCAAATTGA
>JAWQRJ010001537.1:0-15600 GCA_033557515.1 Diorygopyx duplodentatus | reverse complement strand
AATTCCCTTTCATTATCCAAATTAGTCTGCAAAAGTGCAGTATTAGCGGTTTCAAATTCTGTATAAATACGAATCGCTGCTTCATAACGAACAAAAAACTAATCTTTCAACAATTCATCTCTGGAAGCTCTATCACCAAATTCCATTATCTTTTCCAAACGGATTTTTGCTAGACTAGACGAAAGCTTGTATGTTTCTACTTTTCTAGACATTCTTGTTCTACACTATTCAAAATAACTAATTGGAACTATGTGACTATATATAAAGCAACTGAATAAACAATTTTACAAAATAACAAAATTTGCAAATTCAAATTTCTTTGCAGAGAAACATGAATCTAAACATAAGTACAAAATGTTATAACAAAAAACAATGTTCAATTTGAAATAAAAGCGACAAAATAAACTTAACTGAACGTAGCGTAAAGTACGATGGCTCTACACATCATTCAAACATGACTCGTCTGCGATCCAGCAGACAACTGCTGGTTCCATAAAATCCGGCTCGAAGGACCCAACAAGCGTGCACGCGTAACCTCATAAAATTGTTTTTAATATTGATTGTACCCGTTGCACTAAAGAAATAACATAAACAACAACTTACCAGCGTTTGTATCTCCATTCATTATTATTACAGGGGGAAGATAGGATAGGAATAGTGGGAATGCTGTAGTTTTCTTGTAGATGATAACTCAATGTAGACAAAAATCCCGCCCGTATGATATAACCAACTCAATTAATTTCATTTTGGTAACTAAAAATGTTAAAAGGCAAAATTTGTAGAAATATAGTAAAATAACTTTATTAAAATACAAAAATATTTATATATATATATTTATATATAAAATATATACATACTATCAACATGTAGTTCACTATACAAGTTATATTTGTAATCAACAAGCTGGGTGTCATAGCTGGCTTAGGCAGTCTAAGACAAGTGACATGTTAACAGTACAAAAATAGAAAATCTTAATAAATTATTATTTTTGTGGTGAACCAATTATGCTCTCTTGCCTTAAACGTTGAACATCGTTTATACACCTTAGTCTCGAGTTCTCCCTCAGAATCTGCCTCTTGCACAATCAGGCAATACTTGGACTGCTTTGCGTTGGTAACATCGCTGGCTTTCTTCAGTTGCGCAACCGACTTTTGTTTCTTCATGGTGGGCTTCAAAACGGAGCCTAAGGGGACGGGCTTCACGGAATTATGTTCCAACCAAACATCACCGGTCGACCGCGAACGCCTTCTGTTATACGAACCCGCTATTTGACGACTTCATTTCGATGGGGTCTTCGTCAAGTCGACGTAGTCAAACGTTTCAACTTCAGATTCGACTGTTTGCATATTGTTGGTTTGAGTTTCACCGACATTCGTTAAAACGGGACTATTAGGAAGCGGGCATTCGTAGTCGTTGAGCGTTCAACGCCTCGCGTTGCCTCCGAAGACAAGAGTCCAACTCTTGCGACTGTTTTCTTTATGTAACTCAATTTTCTGTTTCGTCCGTTCCTGCCCGACGTAGTTCTGACTTATCTTTGAAGCTTTCTCGTCGATCACCGTTTGCAACTTCTTAATCGCACCTTCGCGCACACGTTGATGGGCGACCAAATTATTATTCTCCGTAACCAAATCCATCGCCTTCGTCTCCAGGTTCAACACCTTAACCTTCTCGATCTTTATCATCGTCTGGAGGTTTTTCATCTCGGATTTTGCCAGCGTAATCTCCTTGTTGATCTCGATCAGCCGATTCCTAAACTCCCGCTCCACCCCATCGCACTGTCTGTTTCATACGCCGCGGCGTTCTCCTTCCTCGCCATAAGTTACCAAGAAACACTTACACTTAGGTTGATACATCTTTAGGTCTATTTCAATGTCGTATATAAAAATTTAGTTACGTTTGCAGTTTTAACCGTTACAACGGCGCAGAATTATATTTAAATTTGTTTTGACAGATGTCAAACAGGCGCCATCTATTGGCCTGATAACTGAAACTATTGTTTTATTTTTCCATTTTCTTAGGGTTTAATGATTGTTTTTAATATAACGATTCATTTATATGAATTCCCACTGTTTTATTTTCATAAATGTGATTAAATACTTATGAAAAATACAAAAATACAATTTAGAGTTAATAGTGCCATCTATGAAAAATGTCATAAAGTTTTTGTTAAAAAGTAATTCTTTTCTTACAATCTTTTTACATCTACTTGCAATTTAATTTTATTTCTAATAAATTAAACTTTTTGGTTTCTTTTTAACTTATTAATTATTGAAAGAATATAACATACAGTTGAATTTCATTTCATCCCCACTACTTTTATGAGTTTTAAACCGAGCGATTTGATTGGTCAACCACTACGCCGCTACTTTCGGACGTAACCGTCCGAAGACCGTTAAAGCCATGCAGTATATGTCACAAAAACATCTTCCAGTACGCAAAGGAAACTACGTCCTAATTAAATGAAACAATGTCGTTTTCACGTGCGAAAGTGCAAAGGTTTAACGAAATACCAAGTAAGCGGTGGCGGTAACGTTTATTCAGTTGTTTAGATGAGATATTTCATAAAATTTTAGATTGCACACCGTCACCAGCTGACTACAATCCCATTCAAAAGACCCGTCCAGGTTCTGTCGTATCCGCATCAACGGCGAATGAAAAAAATTCGGACAATGTGTCGGTTGTTTCAAATGAATCCTCTTGTTTTCGAACGGTAAGTAATGTTTTTCATTATTATGTGTGCAGAAAGGTGGGAAAACGATGGCTGCTTGAAAGTTTATATTATGTAAAATTTTTGTTTGATGTGCAATGAAAGACGACAGTGTTTGGAATTATAGTCTTCTCATTTTATGTATGGTTGTGAATAGGGTGAAACAGATTACAAATGTTTAGTACAAAGGAAGATGTTACAATTACATTAGCTAATACATGTTTCAAATGTATTTTGAAAGATGTATGACCTTTGTCGCGAGCATTAAATTTTGGATCTCAATGGCATTTATTGACATCATAAGTGACACCCTCTTAACCTATAACATGTTTAACACTTATTAGGCTTTCCAATGGGCTGTCAAATAATTTTCAAGGTGGCTTCTATAGGGTAAACTTTGAAAAATAAATAGCTTTGAAATGTTTGTATTTTTTTAACAAGTTATTCAGTGAAACAACCTTTTGTATTTATCTGCTCTAGCATTAAATAACAAATGTGAAGAAGAGCTCATCCAGTTGACTTTATAAATTGTTTTTTTTTCATTTGACTAGCCAACTCTTCTACGGAAGAAAAAAACACTGCCATCCACAACCAAAACCATTCCAACAAAATTATTCCAAACAAACGACAAAGAACTGTTGCAAGAAAAGATAGTAGAATGCAATAACAAAGACGACTGTATCAAAGACCTCACCGAACAAATTGATGATTTAAAAACGCAACTCAGCAACCTGAGCAAACAAAAAGTGGACTTAGAATGTGAAAAGAACCTGTACGAACAGAAGCTTAAAGATATAGAGGAGAAACAAAAAACTAGTATGGACAATTTAGTTTCCACACATTCGAACAAAATAAACTCATTCAAAACGATTTTACGACAACGTTCTCTAGAATTATCTGCTCTGAAGGAACAACACGAAGTTGTGAAGGAAGAACATAAAGCAGCGTTGGAAGAATTATTAAAAAACATCAATGAAATGGACGAGATATTTAACGTAAAAGTCATGAATGCGTTTGAGGACGAAATGAAATCCAGAGAGGATGCACTAAAAGACAAACAAATAGAAATAGATAAGATAAAGGAGAAATTAGCGACTGTAACGAAGGAAAACGCGGAGGAAATTGAACGCTTAACTCAACAACATAAAAAAGAAATTTCTGCTATTGAACAGGAAATGTTGGAGATTATAACAACCGGAGAAAAGATGCTGTTAGACCAGAAAAGGTGCAACGAGTTACGTATATCGGAAATTGAAAACGTTAAAAATTTAGAAATAAGCGAGCTCAAAACCCATCATTCCAATCAAGTTGCCATGGTAATAAAACAAAAAGAACTGGATATTGAACAATCACAAAAAGAATACGAAGCAATTAAAGAAAAAGTTGAAAAAGAGGCGGAACAGCATATGGAAGAAATAGAAATGGTTTGGAGGAACAGGCTCAAAGAACAAGAAAATGAAGCGAATGTAAGGTTGAAAACTTTCGAACGAAAGAGTGAGTCTGAGATCATTGAAATAGAATTAGAAAAAAATATGGTACGACAAAAATTATCATGCTTAAAGCAAGAATTAGATGAATTAAGAAAAGAAACCGACATAGAACAGAAATACAAACAGTTACAAATTAGCTATAATCAAGAAATAACCGATTTAAAATTAAGGTGTAACGAGTTGCAATTAGAAAAAATGACGCTAGAAATGGAAGTAAATGAATTAATTAACAAATCGCACACTTACCAGGTAACATTACAGAAAACTAGAGAAACTGTTGATGCCATCTCGAAACGACTCTTGGACTCTGATCACGACGTGGAGAAACTAAAGAATAAGTTGGACGACTGTGAACGACGAAAACTGATATTAGAAGCAGAATGCAATAAGTACCAAGACAAAATAGAGATCCTACTTAAAATAAATGCAGAATTAGAAGAGAGTCAAGAAAAGGCACTTAAAGTCTACGACAACGAATTGCAGGCAGTCCAAAAGGAACTATATAGTAAAGTGATCAACTATGAAAATGTAATAGGCGAAACTATGAAGAAAAACGAAGATTCACTTAACCAGAAACAAAGGCAGTTGAAAGAAACGAGAAAACAATTGGATGCGCAACAAAAACTAAACGTAGAATTTCACACTTCAATTAAAGAGGCTAATGAGCAGATTTTAATTTTAGAAAGAACGAACCTAGATCTTAAAGAAGAATTAGACGAGTTAACAAAGGAACTGAAGGAAAAGAAAGAAATAATTGCGACGTTAACTGCCGAAAAACAGAAGTGCGCAGATCAGCTAGAAAAGAGCGCGGGGAGTAACGAAGAACTGAGACAGAAACTTTCTAATGTCGGACAAGCAGACGTGGAGGTATTAAAAAACGAATTGACAGCGCTGCTAGAGAAATGCGAGGCCTCGCAACAATATTCGGAGTATTACAAGTCGAAAGTCGATGAGTACGAAAGGGAAATTGAAGACACAGAGAAGATACGAAAGAACTATAACGAGCAGAGCAAAAAATTGAAAGAGCTGTCGCAGCGGTTTGAGGCCGTTGAATCCGAGAAAATCACATTGGAGAAAACTGTAAGTCAATTTTTTTAATACAGTTGTTAATTTTGAAGCTTTTATGTTTGATCTTAAGTATAATTGCATCAATTGTCAGAGTTAACAAGAGAATAAACCTGGAGAAACGTTAATAGTGGCTATTGAAAAACAGTTAGTTTTGAAAGTAAATTAGATGTTTGAAAATTTATAATTCAAGTTAAAACTGGACTATTGTTGTGCACGCGTAATCTCGTAACATTATTGAATAATATTGATTGTACCCATTACACTAAAGAAATAACATAAACAACAACTTACCGGCGTTTGTATCTTCATTCATTAATAATACAGGGGAAAGATATGATAGGAATAATGGGAATCCTGTAATTTTCTTGTAGATGGTAGCTCAATGTAGACATAAAATCCCACCACTTTACTTTTTGTGTCAATGCATGTAAATAATCTTTTTCGCTTAGCTCGCAGAACACAATGATCTCATAGGCCCCTACAGGGAACAATTGGAAGCGTTTGACCACGAACGTAAACTATTGCTATTGCAAAAAAGTGTCGCTGAAGCAGAGACTTCAGCGATGAGCGCGAAGTACTCCGAAATCTTGGTCCATCGGAACCACAATCAAAAAGTCAAGCACATGTTCGAGCTGAAGGAGAGAAATAGGGAATTGGCGAAGGTAAGTGTTGCTTTCGTGTGTTGCTGGTTGCATGTTTTTTGTTTCCTTCTCAGGCGAATAAGGGCTTGGAGACGAAAGTGCGATCTCAAATGAAAACTATCGAAAAGTTAAAAAAAGATCTTGCCGTGCACATCAAGACACCAAAAAAATTGACATCCACCGATAAAGAGAACGTGAACTCACCTTTTGCTGAATATACCAGTCCGTTGCGCGATAGAAACTAAATCCTTTTTTTAGCATGCTATATTGTGTAATTTTAATTTTATTATTATGACTTTTATTCGGGTATAATTTATAATTTGATTTGTATTTGTTGGGTAAGGTTGATGCCATAATCATGTAAAAAGTTAAAGTGAAAATCAATTATGCC
The DNA here is from genome assembly GCA_033557515.1 of Diorygopyx duplodentatus. Lineage (NCBI taxonomy): Eukaryota > Metazoa > Arthropoda > Insecta > Coleoptera > Scarabaeidae > Diorygopyx > Diorygopyx duplodentatus. Next base: position 9,303 of record JAWQRJ010001537.1, on the reverse strand, counting down.
TGAAATTTAGTGCCTTTTTAACAATGTAAACAACACGTTGTTGCAAAGGATATATTTTATGGCTAGATAATAAGACTGAAATAAAATATTTATATTTGCCGATCTCAAATTGTAAAAGAAAATAGAACTAGTGTATAATCCTCAAAATTTTATTGTTATCTTGTAGCAGCCTGCCATTTGTTTTCTTTTTTTAATTATATTTTATAAAGCTGCAAATAGTGTATAATAAAAAGATTTGATTCAATTAAAATGTCTCTTTTTAAGTATCACTGGAACTAATCAGAAAATCGTAAGTACATGCATATTTACACTTTTAATTTTATACGCTAATTTATTAAGCTAATATTAAAGTGGCCAGATATTTTTAAAGGACGGCGAGTTGCTTCTCTTACTCGAGAGGAAATTTAAGGTGGATTCCGCTAGTTTTGTTTCGTACCAATGCAGATTTCACTGTATCTAAGCTAATCATCAAGATTTTCTAAATGGTTATTGAGGTCTTTAATGCAAATTTTTGAAGACAGCTAGTCGATGGTCTGATTTTTCAAGATTTGAGTTGGCATAATTTTGGATTGAGTTGGTCACTTTGGTTAATATTTTGTCTATAATACGAATTAGTTTCAGTTTGGTAACTAAAAATGTTAAAACGCAAAATTTGTAGAAGTATAGCAAGATAACTTTATTAAAAATACAAAATAGAAATCTTAATAAATTATTACTTTTGTGGTGAACCAATTGGGCTCTCCTGCCTTAAACGTTCAACATCGTTAAAAATTACCTGTGCTCCGCCGCCACACGTCGGTACAATATCGGCCTTATACACCTTAGTCTCGAGTTCTCCCTCAGAATCTGCCTCTTGCGCAATCAGGCAATACTTGGACTGCTTTGCGTTGGTAACATCGCTGGCTTTCTTCAGTTGCGTAACCGACTTTCGTTTCTTCATGGTGGGCTGCAAAACGGTGCCTAAGGGGACGGGCTTCACGGAATTGTGTTCCAACCAAACATCACCGGTCGACCGCGAACGCCTTCTATTATACGAACCTGCTATTTGACGACTTCGATTCGACGGGGTCTTCGTCAAGTCGACGTAGTCAAACGTTTGAACTTCAGATTCGACTGTTTGCATATTATTGGTTTGAGTTTCACAGACGTTCGTTAAAACAGGACTATTAGGAACTGGGCATTCGTAGTCGTTGAGTGCTTGCCTAACCCTTTGCAACTTGATCTCTTTCGCACACATTTGAGCGTTCAACGCCTCGCGTTGCCTCCTAAGACAAGCGTCCAACTCTTGCGATTGCTTCTCTTTGTGTAACTCAATTTTCTGTTTCGTCCGTTCCTGCTCGATGTAGTTCTGATTTATCTTCAAATCTTTCGCGTCGATCACCGTTTGCAACTTCTTAATCGCAGCTTCGTACTCACGTTGATGGGCGACCAAATTATTATTCTCCGTGACCAAATCCATCGCCTTCGTCTCCAGGTTCTCCACCTTAACTTTCTCGATCTTTATCATCGTTTGGAGGTTTTTCACCTCGGACTGCGTCAGCGTGTTCTCCTTGTTGATCTCGATCAGCCGATTCCTAAACTCTCGCTCCACCCGATCGCACTGTCTATTATACGCCGCGGCGTTCTCCTTCCTCGCCCTCAAGACCTGCACGAAATTGTTTATGGCGGCCGAGCATTCGGCCGGATTGTCGTAGTTGAGCTTCAGCGTCGGTATTTGGGGCCCGAATATCATCGGAGCGGACTTGGGCGCTCTGAGCACGGTGGCGGGCGTCTGAGGCGTACCCTTGACCTTCTGGATCTTCCCGTAGGGTGTGTACCGCGAGACTCCCTTCGTGACCTTGACGTCCTGGCTGAGCTCGGCGAACTTCATGACCTGCTGGTTCTCTTCGAAGTCCCTGAACGACGGGTTCACGCAGACTATCATTTGGACGCGACCTCCGCCCTCGAAGTGATTCTTAAAGTACATCGTGAGACGGGTGTCGCGGTACGGAACTAAGCGGTTGGCGTTGTTCAACTGGTTGTCGCGGAGGATTTCCATGCAGGTCCGCAGCGACATCAGCGAGTTGTTTATGCTACTGGCTTCTTTAAGACGCACTCCTAAATAAAATCATAGTGTTGCTAGTTTGTTTGGAAGCATTAATAATAAAAATAAAAAAGAACGAAAGCAAAACTTACAGTCATAAATGTAAAAAGGTCTGCACAAAACATTTTTTATGAAATGAGACCAGAATCAGGTTTCTAGGACGAATTCTTTTCATTTTATGAACGGAAAACTGCAAGTTTTTGCAAGAAAATGTGGTTTTTCAAAACTTCAAACTCAAAGTTTTTGTGGGAAATAAAAATCGCATGTTTTACTTATTGTTTATAAAAAAAAACTGTATTACATTTTTACATGATCTTACTATTTATTAGAAAATAATATTAAATTCAAATAAACTTTTAAAGTCTATGATCCTCTGCATTTTTATTGCACATGTTTAAAAAACTTCCACCCAAATACCTGTCAATTAATTGAAAATCGGTTGGTAGTATTTCAATGAAATATATTAGTACGCCAACCCTAATCATCAAAATTCATGACCACGAAGACGACAAGTTGATCTTCTTACTCCTAAGGAAATTCCCTATGGTTTCCACTAATTTCGATCAACACCAGAGAACGTTCAACCAAACCCTAATTATCAAAATTGACGACCATGACGACAAGATGATTTTCTTATTCCTGAGGAAATTTCCTACCGATTCCACTAATTTCGACCGATACCAATGAAACTTCAATTCAACCGTAATCATCAAAATTGATGACCACAAAGACGACAAGTTGATTTTCCCATTCCTGAGGAAATTTCCTACGGTTTCCACTAATTTCAATCGACACCAATGAAACTTCAACCCAACCGTAATCATCAAAATTCAGTATTATTTTTATTTATTGCCTGGATTCGCGACTATCAATGTTCAATAAAAAAGTCTATTTTGCTCATCGACTAATTATTACCATTAATAATTACCTGTATTTTGTGTTCGGCTACATCTTTCTGAACCGGCTAAGTCAACCAAACTCAGCTGGCCGATCTTCAAATAATTCCTTTCTGGAATCAACGCAGTTTGTCCCGGAACTTCCTTTTCCAATTGGACGAGACGAATATTAAAAATAGAGTGACTCCTGCTGGATTCCGCATTCAGCAAAGTGTGCCCCACACGTTTCCGTTTCTGGCCAATGTTGAAGATCTCAAAGGCCTCGGCGGCTGATTTAACTTCTTTCTCAACCACATTGTTAACGTACATGTTTTTCTGGCAATCCTCCCTTAAAATTTTGCTCTGCAATTGTTTGCCGCCAGTCTCGTCTAACAAGTCGAAAACCGTGTTGTTGTAAATTTCAATATACGATATGAAAACAGCGTAAAGATTTTTGTTGTTGAAACTGTGCACCGTTAAGTCATCGTTGAAATACGTGTTTTTTGGGTCTACATTCTTCTTACGCAAGGACCCGGAGGAGGATTTCGATTCAACGAAACGGTCACTCGCCGCGTCTTTTTCCGTTTGTATCTCGAAGCCGTTCATGCAATCGGATTTAATAATAAACTTGCTGGCCTGGTAATCGGAAATCGTGTTGAACAAAGTGTTTATCGAACGTGGCATAATTCCCGGATCGTTGCAATCCCCCGTTAAAGTGTAAGTTTTCCCGGATCCGGTGACTCCGTAAGTAAACAAAAGTCCGTTTTTACCTTGCAGCAGGTCTTCTAACATCGGATACGCGACCACTTCAAAAACGTCCTTCTGCGACGATCCCGGGGCGAAAACTTTACAAAAAACGTGTTGCGAATCTTTCCTGTGGTATTTCTCGGACGGAGAAGTGAACGAAACGACTGTTGGGGATACAATTTCAACGCACGGGTGGTCCCCATCTTCAACCAAAGGTCTTAACCTACAATATACGTGTACTGGGTCCGTATTTTTCTCACTTTCAGAACCTGACGACATATTCGTTTTCTCCCTTCGCAGTAGTTTTCTGGGTAACTTAGGTTGATACATCTTTACGTCTATTTCAATGTCGTATGTAAAAATCTCGTTACTTTTGCAGTTTTAACCGTTACAACCGTTCAAAATTATATTTAAACTTGTTTGACAGATGTCAAACAGACGCCATCTATTGACGCGATAACTGAAACTGTTGATTATTTTTTCCATTTTTTTAGATTTTAATGATTGTTTTTAATATAACAATTAATTTTTTCCGAATTCCCACTGTTTTCTTTTAATAAATCTGATTAAATAACTATTAAAAACACAAAAATACAGTTTAGAGTTAGTAGTGCCATCTATGAGAAATGTCATAAAGTTTTTGAGAAAAAGTAATTCTGTTTAGATCTACTTGCAGTTTAATTTTATTTCTAATAAATGAAACTTTTTGGTTTCTTTTTAACTTATTAATTAATGAAAACATTAAGGATGAATTTCATTTTATCCCCACTACTTTTATGAGTTTTAAACCGAGCGATTTGATTGGTCAACTACTACGCCGCTACCTTCGGACGTATCCGTCCGAAGACCGTTAAAGCCATGCAGCAGTATATGTCACAAAAACATCTTCCAGTACGCAAAGAAAACTACGTCCTAATTAAATGAAACTATGTCGTTTTCACGTGCGAAAGTGCAAAGATTTAACGAAATACCAAGTAAGCGGTGGCGGTAACGTTTATTCAGTTGTTTAGACGAGAAATTTCATAAAATTTTAGATTGCACACCGTCACCAGCTGACTACAATCCCATTCAAAAGACCCGTCCAGGTTCTGTCGTATCCGCATCAACGGCGAACGAAAAAAATTCGGACAATGTGTCGGTTGTTTCAAATGAATCCTCTTGTTTTCGAACGGTAAGTAATGTTTTTCATTATTATGCGTGCAGAAAGGTGGGAAAACGATGGCTGCTTGAAAGTTTATATTCTGTAAAATTTTTGTTTGATGTGCAATGAAAGACGAGAGTGTTTGGAATTGTAGTCTTCTCATTTTATGTATGGGTGTGAATACGGTGAAACAGATTACAAATGTTTAGTACAAAGGAAGATGTTACAATTACATTAACTAATACATGTTTCAAATTTACTTTGAAAGATGTATGACCTTTGTCGCGAGCATTAAATTTTGGATCTCAATGGCATTCATCGACATCATAAGTGACACCCTCTTAACCTATAACATGTTTAACATTTATTAGGCTTTCCAATGGGCTGTCAAATAATTTTCAAGATGGCTTCTACAGGGCAAACTTTGAAATATAAATATAGCTTTGTTATTCAGTAAAACAACCTTATTTTGTATATATCCGCTCTAGCATTAAGTAACAAATGTGAAGAAGAGTTCATCCAATTGTCTTTATAAATTGTTTTTTTTTTCATTTGACTAGCCAACTCTTCTCCGGAAGAAAAAAACACTGCCATCCACCAAAACCATTCCAACGAAATTATTCCAAACAAACGACAAAGAACTGTTGCAAGAAAAGATAGTAGAGTGCAATAACAAAGACGACTGTATCAAAGACCTCACCGAACAAATTGATGATTTAAAAACTCAACTCAGCAACCTGAGCAAACAAAAAGTGGACTTAGAATGTGAAAAGAACGAGTACGAACAGAAGCTTAAAGATATAGATGAGAAACAAAAAGCTAGTATGGACAATTTAGTTTCCACACACTCCAATAAAATAAACTCATTCAAAACAATTTTACGACAACGTTCTCTAGAATTATCTACTCTGAAGGCACAATACGAAGTTGTGAAGGAAGAACATAAAGCAGCGTTGGAAGAATTATTAAAAAACATCAATGAAATGGACGAGATATTTAACGTAAAAGTCATGAAAGCGTTTGCAGACGAAATGAAATCCAGAGAGGATGCATTAAGAGCTAAACAAATAGAAATAGATAAGATAAACGAGAAATTAGCGATTGCAAAGAAGGAAAACACGGAGGAAATTGAACGCTTAATTCAACAACATAAAAAAGAAATTTCTGCTATCGAACAGGAAATGTTAGAGATTATAACAACCAGAGAAAAGATGCTGTTAGACCAGAAAAGGTCGCACGAGATACGTATATCGGAAATTGAAAACATTAAAAATTTAGAAATAAGCGAACTCAAAACCAATCATTCTAATCGAGTTGCCATGTTAATAAAACAAAAAGAACTGGAAATTGAACAATCACAAAAAGAATACGAAACAATTAAAGAAAAAGTTGAAAAAGAGGCCGAACGGCAAATGGTAGAAATAGAAATGGTTTGGAGGAACAGGCTCAAAGAACAAGAAGATGAAGCGAATGAAAGGTTGAAAACTTTCGAACGAAAGAGTGAGTCTGAGATCATTGAAATAGAATTGGAAAAAAATAGGGTACGACAAAAATTATCATGCTTAAAGCAAGAATTAGATGAATTAAGAAAGGAAACCGATATAGAACAGAAATACGAACAGTTACAAATTAGTTATAATCAAGAAATAACCGATTTAAAATTAAGGTGTAACGAGTTGCAATTAGAAAAAACGACGCTAGAAATGGAAGTAAACGAATTAATCAACAAATCGCACACTTACCAGGTAACGTTACAGAAAACTAGAGAAACTGTTGATGCAATCTCGAAACGGCTCTTGGACTCGGATCACGACGTGGAGAAACTAAAGAATAAGTTGGACGACTGTGAACGACGAAAACTGGCATTAGAAGCAGAATGCAATAAGTTCCAAGAGAAAATAGAGATCCTACTTAAAATAAATGCAGAATTAGAAGAGAGTCAAGAGAAAGCACTCAAAGTCTACGACAATGAACTGCAGGCAGTCCAAAAAGAACTATATAGTAAAGTGATCAACTATGAAAGTGTAATAGACGAAACTATGAAGAAAAACGAAGATTCGCTTAACCAGAAACAAAGGCAGTTAAGAGAAACAAGAAAACAATTAGATGCACAACTAAAACTAAACGTAGAATTGCACATTTCAATTAAAGAGGCTAATGAGCAGATTTTAATTTTAGAAAGAACGAACATAGGTCTTAAACAAGAATTAGATGAGTTAACGAAGGAACTGAAGGAAAAGAAAGAAATAATTGCGACATTAACTGCCGAAAAACAAAAGTGCGCAGATCAGCTAGAAAAGAGTGCGGGAAGTAACGAAGAATTGAGGCAGAAACTTTCTAATGTTGGACAAGCAGACGTGAGGGTATTAAAAAACGAATTGACGGCGTTGCTAGAGAAATGCGAGGCCTCGCAACAATATTCCGAGTATTACAAGTCGAAAGTCGACGAGTACGAAAGGGAAATCGAAGATACAAAGAAGATACGAAAGAACTATAAGGAGCAGAGCAAAAAATTGAAAGAGCTATCGCAGCGATTTGAGGCCGTTGAATCCGAGAAAATGATATTGGAGAAAACTGTAAGTCAATTTTTTTAATACTGTTGTTAATTTTGAAGCTTTTATATTTGATCTTAAGTATAATTGCATCAATTGTCAGAGTTGACAAGAGAATAAACCTGAAGAAACGTTAATAGTGGCTATTGAAAAACAGTTAATTTTTAAACTAAATTAGATGTGAAAATTTGTAATTTAAGTTAAAACTGGACTATTGTTGTGCACGCGTAATCTCGTAACATTATTGAATAATATTGATTGTACCCATTACACTAAAGAAATAACATAAACAACAACTTACCGGCGTTTGTATCTTCATTCATTAATAATTCAGGGGGAAGATATGATAGGAATAATGGGAATCCTGTAATTTTCTTGTAGATGATAGCTCAATGTAGACATAAAATCCCACCACTTTACTTTTTGTGTCAATGTATGTAAATAATCTTTTTCCCTTAGGTCGAAGAACATAATGCTCTCATAGGCCCCTACAGGGAACAATTGGAAGCGTTCGACCACGAACGTAAACTGCTGCTATTGCAAAAAAGCGTTGCTGAAGCAGAGACTTCAGCGATGAGCGCGAAGTACTCCGAAATCTTGGTCCATCAGAACCACAACCAAAAAGTCAAGCACATGTTCGAGCTGAAGGAGAGAAATAGGGAATTGGCGAAGGTAAGTGTTGCTTTCGTGTGTTGCTGGTTGCATGTTTTTTGTTTCCTTCTCAGGCGAATAAGGGCTTGGAGACGAAAATGCGATCTCAAACGAAGACAATCGAAAAGCTAAAAAAAGATCTTGCCGTGCACGCCAAGACACCAAAAAAGTTGACATCCACCGATAAAGAGAACGTGAACTCACCTTTTGCTGAATATACCAGTCCATTGTGCGATAGAAACTAAGTCCTTTTTTAGCACGTTGTATTGTGTAATTTAATTTTATTATTATGATTCTTGTACGGGTATAATTTATAATTTGATTTGTATTTGTTAGGTAACGTTGATGCCATAATCATGAAAAAAGTTAAAGTAAAAATCATGTATGTCTGAAATTTAGTGCCTTTTTAACAATGTAAAGAACACATTGAAAGGATATATTTTATGGCTAGATAATAAGACTGAAATAAAATATTTATATTTACCGATCTCAAGTTGTAAAAGAAAATAGAACTAGTGTAAAATCCCTAAAATTTTATTGTTATCTTGTAGCGGCCTGCCATTTTTTTTTCTTTTTTTAATTATATTTTATAAAGCTGCAAATAGTGTATAATAAAAAGATTTGATTCAATTTAAAATGTCTCTTTTTATTTATCACTTGATCTGATTTTTAATGTTTTATCCTTTTGTCCATAAGGATGGCGAGTTGCTCCTCTTACTCTAAAGGAAATTTAAGATGGACCCACTAGTTTTGTTTCGCACCAATGCAGATTCCACTGCATCTAAGCTAATCAAGATTTTATAAACGGTTATTGAGGTCTTTAATGCAAATTTTTCAAAAGGCTTAGTCAATGGTCTTATTCTTCAAGATACTCACCCCCTATGGATTCCATTGATTTTGATTAGCCCCATTGAAGATTTGAATTGGCATAATCATCAAGATGTGGGACCATAAGGACGGCGAGTTGCTCCTCTACCGCAGAGGAAATTTAAGATGAATTCCGCTAGTTTTGTTTCGCACCAATGCAGATTCCACTGCATCTAAGCTAATCATCAAGATTTTCTAAACGGTTACTTTAATGCAAATTTTTGAAGACTGCTAGTCAATGGTCTTATTGTTCAAGATACCTCCTATGGATTCCATTGATTTTGATAATTCCCATTGAGGATTTGAGTTGGCGTAATTTGGTACAACATACACGGAATTTTCGCTCACAATCGCAGTTTAGACTTTCACTTACAGACAGTATTGCAA
>JAWQRJ010001536.1:0-15601 GCA_033557515.1 Diorygopyx duplodentatus | reverse complement strand
ACATTAAACAACAAATTGCTTCTAACAATGAATATAAGTTTTATCTATAAATTCTCGTTTAATAGTATAGGATTGGTCTTATGGGGATATTACCCTTATGTAGTTTACTAAAAACTAAATTGGCGTTCAGTACATATAGAGTGCTTCTTTGCATTGATTTAGAGTATTCTTTGTTTTTTGAATCATCTGCAAATTCTTTTTCTTTCAATATATCCATTGTTGCACTGTTAATGGCGGTATATATTGCATTGTTACTGGTGAGTTCAGTTTTTATGATTTTAATAGTTTTCAATAGTTTATCGATATGAGAATTTTTGGTCTTATTAATATGTTTCTGGTTTTTCTTATAAAAGTTTAGTCTTTCTTCTTTTTAAGGAAAAAAAATATTTTTAATTTTAGCATGTATTAAGTATTAAATATAATAGGTTTTTTTTAGGTGAAACAAAATTATAACTTGAATTTAACAGGGTTAATTCTTCTGAATTAAAAACTATTTTTGGTAGGTTTGTAAAAGCAGGGTTCTTATTGTGAGAACTTGATGAGGGGAAATCAATGCTGTTTATTAAAGTTAGTTGTTTTTGTTGTTGTCGTTTGCCCAAAATCAATACTTTGTTATTCTTCTTTTTTCTGTCCTCTAAAGAGATTTTTAATATGTCTTCAGTGATTCTACAGATTATTTCATCTATTTCTAAATGGTGATAGTTTTCTCTCAATTTTCTGTGTATTAATACCAGCTGTGTATAAACGTTATTCAAATACTTGAGGCGTTTACGTTTTTCTTCCTGTATTATTTTGAGGGAAAGATTCTTCTTTGTTGATTCTCTAAGTTTATTTTAACTAATCGTTGTAAAATTAGGGGTGATGTCATATCTGAAACATGTGTTTATGAAATTGATATGGTTCTTTGTTGTCTCGGTGCTTGTATAAATTCGACCAAAACGATGGACAATAGATGAAGTGATAAATAATAGATAATTACTCAATAATTAATTAAGTTGGTGAAAAGAATGCTTTTTTTACTTGCTGGATAAATTTATTTGTTCAGTACCGGTTTCGGTTGTTATCAATCACCTTTCTGATTCTGTTGTAAGAAAGGAACAACATAAGAATCATACCGAAATAAAGCGAAGATACAATTTTTTTTTAAGTAAGTCAAGTAAATCAGATAGTTTTAAAAATCAGTAAAAATAAACATAATTTAAAGTTAAACTTAACAAACATGAACATCAAAGATTAAGAAGCAACAAATCAAATCTAAATCATGTTAACGTACATTATTTATATGCGTTTACTGGCGGATGAAGTACCGAAGTTTAAATTTGTTTAAATCTGTTTGGTAAGCGACAATTAGAAACCACAAAAACAACTTTGTTTTCGCGCACTTTTTTCGCAAACTATTTTTGTTTATAGCACAAACCAGAGTAATAATCTGCTATACGAAAAAATAAATTAAACCCAGAGTAAAATAATAATCTTGTGATTTCTACAGAACTCATGAAGAAATAAATTCTGATTACAACAAAATTTGCTTAATTTTTTTCGGTAATATAGTTTCGGAGATATAAGCCTCAAACACAGGAATCAATTACTTTTGCGGCGATAGAAGTGTTTAACACGGTTATTGAAATGCTTAACTTTAATAGCGATTTACACACGATGTAGGTATCCGACTGAAAAAAATTTTTTTGTGCTTCATAGCCTACTTGACGTGTTACAAATATCATAATTAGAAAGTTGCTTTTTTTAAGCGAGAAATCGACAAAACCGACCATTGCGTGATGGTCTCCATGAATTCTGGCCCATATATTTAGATTTTGTATAGACTTCCCTAACCCTAATGTTTGTTCACTTTGCCATTCAGCATAAAGAAACAAATATTGTAAAGTAAATTTTGGTTAAATTGCAACTATGATAAATATATATATGATATATATATATGATATATATATATATGATATATATAAATATGATAAATATGATTGAATTCATTAACGAAACGATTGGTTTTAGATTTGTTTTGCCAAGTTTTCTGGAATTTTCGTTGAAATTATTTTCGATATCTTGTGGCCAACGGTGAAACCCACCTATTTTCAAAGTTAAAGACGCATTGTCATTTTGGGACAGTTAATAACATACTAAATATGCTTACTAATTGGCTGGCATTAGAAAAGCATTATATCCCGTAAAATCACCGTCCTAGCGTTCGTCAAAATTTATTACTCGCAAACTGCCTAGAAATAATGTAATTAGTTGGCTAATTGGTAATGTCATAAATTATAATTGTATCCCAACATTTGAGAAGAAGTAATTATTTTGCGCAAATTAACATGTCTAGTGTTCACAAGTTAAATGTGAGTAAAAGTACGCTTACTTCCTCATGAAAACCGTTGCAATTAGGTATATAACGAAATTTTTTGAAGTCATAATTTAATTGTAAATCAACACTAGGCTTCGCAAGGTGTGCCTTAATTGTATTATTGTCAAGTTGATTTCCTAAAGAAAAATCTAAACACATATAATGTTTCGTCGTTGGGAAGCCGCCACTGAAAACCAACAAGACATTGATTAAGACATAAACACCGAAGACTCCTTTGTTAGCTCAAAGAAAAATTGTCATCTTTCGTTAGATGCAAAACAACTATCAAAAATGTGTTGGATGGTTTGAAAGAAAATAATTGTTCAAACCCTCTTAAGGAAAACAGCGAATTAACAAAAGTGCCGTCTTGAACCACTTAAATAATTGTGGCTATGGAGACTTTGAAACGAAAGACACGAAAATATACGAAGTTTTCAAAAGTTTCTAAACTTGGGATTGAAATAAAAAGTATTATTTATCAAATGTATAGTAAAAACGAAGTAATAACGATATACAACACAGACATCATTAAAAACATTATAGAAAAGCTAAGCAAGTCAATGGAAGAAACACAGGAACATCATTTAATTCTAGGGGGAATGGAGAAGAACAGGATGAAAGAAAATCGAAGGACATGATGCGCAACAGCGAAGGAAATTTGTTGATAGAATGGATCGAGGAACGAGACTGGGAAATTTTAAAGTTGAGGAATTCGTAGTGGAAAGTAGAATAGAATCAGATCAGAAGTTCCAAAAGAGGACTAAGAAGAAATGAAGAAAAGTATACCGTTAATGTACGGACTCGGGAAGCAATAGGAAGATACCAACAAAGGATAAACAGTCAATCCAAACGCCGGGTGGAATACCTGGGAAGAGCTAAAGGAAGAAATAGTAGCTACAGTAGTAAAAGTAGAGAAAACGAGAGTTCAACAGGCAACAAGGAGAACAAGTAGGCGGTGGGATGTAGAATGGTGGAGGAAGAAAAGGGAAACAACGAGAAAAGTGTTGGGTTGCGTTGAGCAAGAGATTGCATGAAAGACACTACAAAAATAGATGAATATAAACGGAAGAAAGGACAATATAAAAAACTTTGCAAAGAAAAGAAGAGAGCGAGGAAAAGAAAAGAAGGGAGGGGGGGGGGGCAAAGTTAACTTAAGGGACAAAGTTATTCACTATATATCTTTACGGATTTAGAGAAGGTACTGGAAGGAGAATTTAGAAAAATACTTTAAAAGGAAGAAACAAGAGCTCAATGAGGAAAAATAATAAAAATTTATTGTTTAGTGCAAAGAAAACGACAGCAATAATGCCAATGCCTCAGATATGGGAAATGGGACAGAGAATATTCTGGGTCGATTTTAGAAAAAGAACTATGATGTTTGATAGTCTTATTAAAGGTGTAATAATGTATGGAGCAGAGGTGTGTGGTTGCGAAGAATATCAGAAGATGGAAGATTTACAAATAAAATACTCTTTTTGAAGAGAAGTAGGCCAAAGTATATAGTTTTGGAAGAAACAAAAAGAATGAAAATAAGAACAGAGAACTGGCAATGAAATATGATGCAAAACTTAGAGCTGAACATAGGAACAAAATATGAATGGCATGTTGAAGATAATTAAAAAGGGGGGCGAAGATCAGGTGGACTGACAGCAAGAGAACATATTACCAAAGAAACGGATATAGCCCGGGGGAAATAAAAAGGAGGCGAGAGGAAGAATGGACAATGCGAAAAATGGTGACCGAAAGGGAAGGTTCAAAAACAGGAATAGAGAGAAAAGATAGAGAAAAATTATCATAGAAGTTATTCTAGTTAATATATTTAGTTATAATAGTTAGTTGTTAAACTAACTATTTACCGCAGTATTTGTCAGATAAAGGAGGAAGAGGCAGCGAGATTTCGATGTGGAAATGAGGAAAATGGGAACAAGTACAGGATGCGGAAAGAGGAAAGGGGGTGTAGGTTATGCGGGGCGAAAGAGAAAACTCTCGACCATATGATTAAGTGCAAGGACTTAGGGATTTGCTGGATGAAGATTCTTGATCGTGGTATAAGTGAAGTCAATTGTTTGGTTGAAACAATCTAATGAAACAATAGGTCTCCTTTTTGTTCTTTGCTATATTTCACCGAAGTTATATCACCGAAGTGAATGCAATACCGAATTTCGATGGAAACCCTTTACTTCTACTGTTATTCATAGAAGCCGTGGAAGAATTCATTCAAGTTTATTATGATATACGACATTTAGCAAACCCCATTAATTATTTTGTATTGAAAATTATAAAGGGAAAATTTATCAAGGAGGCTTAACAATTAATATCATCCCGCGAACTGAAAACATGGAACGACATAAAAGGATGTTTAAATCTAAATTACTCAGATCAACGATCTGAAGACTGTTTACTAACAGACCTGATGCAAGTGACCCCTATTAAGGATCATAACCCTATACCTTAGGTAACAGAATCCTTTATTTATACCGGTAAGAGTACCGCAAAGTCAGACGCTCATCCCAAATTATAGAGATAAACGGGGATTAGCAACTTCTTGGGTTCTGCAGTAGAATTTATGGCTGGAAATTTAGATGCAAGTGACGCAGAGAGATTTGATTTAATAATTGAACAACTAATTAAATCCCAAAATAATGATAATTCCAATTTCAAACTTCTTAATGAAACAACAGCAAAAATAAATGCTAATTTTCTAACTATAGAAAACAATATAAATTATTTATTATCATCTGAAACACAAACAAATTTAGAAAATACATTAGACATTGTAATCGAAAGTTTACTAATTTTTTCAAACAAATTACGCGACATAATTGAAATATTAATGATACTATTACAGATACCAATTGTGGAGAATTCAGAATATCAATTATACTCTTTGTATTGTACTCTTTGTAAACATTGTGTACCCGTATATAGCTATAAACGAAACAGATTATTTAACAATGTATAAAAACTGCAAAGAAATACTTTTAGGAAAATACTTATGTGAACACCAACTTAAGCATAACGTAGACAAACAATGCGAATATGCAAAATAGCTGTATAAAACAAAGCGCACGTATTAATTGTTAATAACGAAGAAACTTTAATTGAAAAATGTAACTCAGTTATTAAACACCATCTATTGTGTCGAACGTACATAATTCGCAAAGATAATAAATGTGAATATCAAATTAAGGAAATTACTATTCAAAATAATGTTAAAAATTTTACTGGTTATTTCATTTTGTTATGAATTTAAACAAATCTATAGTCTGTAAGGAATATTAAATGAATCTTGAACGAATAAATTTAGATTATAAAGAAACAAAACAGTTAGACTTTCAAACATCCACGTATGTGCATCAAGGATTAGTGTGTTTAATATTAATCATAGCCTTAGTCATACTTTTTATCTATGGAAAGAAATAGTACCTATCTAGAGAAGTCCTGTCCCAAGGTGGGAGGGGTTATGTGCCAGCACATCTGAGGACCTAAGCAATAGATGACGTTTATTGCATAAAAATTGAGTTTTATTAATCAGATCGTTCATCCAACTATATTTTACAGTAGTTAAACAGTAGTTTAACCAATAAACGATCAAATGAGTCTTGGAAATTTTTCGAAAACGTTTCAGCAATTTCTTAAAAGTATTAGTTTTACGTATAAAATGTTAAATGCCGAAGGTCTGTTATGGAGATCTCTCGCTTAAAAAACGGAGGAAATAAGTAATTATGCGGTGGGAAATAAGGAAGTACCGACAAGAAGACCGTTACATCGTATATTTGGATGAGACATGATACGAAAGCCACGATGTAATTAAAAATGAATCATCAGATGGAAGTAGCAATTGGTGTTTGAATCAGCTTCAAAAAGCTTCATGGGAATTATTATTTTATACGCTGGTGGAAGTGATGGTTGGCTTGAAAAAAGGACTACAACTGACAATGATTTACTGTGCGATAGATTTTATCAAAAAAGGGATACTCAATACAACCAGCGATTTATGGAAAAATTGCATAAAGCACGTTGTTGACCGAGAATTCTTATGTTTCTCCACATATCCAAGAATTCGTTATTCAAGAATCTCTTTTCAGCGATGATGATACAGATATAGAATGGGGTAGCGACGATAATTAACCTTTTTTTATTTAATTTTTTAGTTTTTTGTTTTATTCTTAATCAGAACTAGAAAAATAATTATTAAAAAAGATATACATTCATTGAATTTTTATTTATTATTATTTTTTTATTATATTTATTTATTTTTTTGAATATGCTTTTGCTATCTTTTAAAACAATTATTTTTATGCCATCTTTCTCGGTACTGCTGCATGTAAACGAGGAGTATTACAAAGCCATAAACCAATAAGGGCCATTAGGGTCGTTGCCGGGTCATAAATACCATTTAACTTTTAGTACGTTCTATAAACAGAAGTAACTATTCTATCGCAAAATTAAACTTATATTTATTATATTTTCACGCAATTTCTTGACATTAATAAAATGGTTTTAAAATTTATTGTTGTGCTTTCTCCACTGGGTTTCTCCTATTACTCACACATATAATTGATGATTTTACTTGTTTCCATCTTTAACACCTTTAGTGTTAAATTGCAAAAGCATGTATCTCATGTAACTTACACGCACGTAAACAGTGGTTCAATAAAGTAAAAGAAAACAATGAAACCTCAAAAATAACTATTTATCCACACTCTGCTCGTAAATAAAATAATTCGTAATTTAAATTATTGCTAACCACATCGTTATTATCCTTTCAACTATACTAATTATCCTGAGCATGGTTAAAACCCGGAAACCTATAGTTATGTAATAACCAACTGTGGAATACTGGCCACTAAGCCTTTTATTTGTATTGTAATAATTATTAGCAGAACGGCCTAACTGTAGGCAGGCCATGGAATTTCTAGTATGTACATACGTACTTTTTACGGCCCGTCTCTGGGGCAAAGCTAATTTTCTCCAGGATTTTCGTTCCGAACTGCCTGGAACCTGCGGTACGTGCAGGTTCCAGGTTCGACACGGTCATAACCTTTTTGAAAACGTATTTACGGCGCGATTATCACAAACCATAAAGAAGTATTAAAAACCTTATTGGAACTAGTTTTTAATTAAATAGTTTCTTTAGTGTCCAACGAAACGCGAGCCATAAACCCAGAAAAAGCAATCATAGCACTCCTCTTGCTCTGACACTCCCACACAGAGGTAGAACTGTTTAATAGAACTTCACGGCATAAAAATATTATTTTCTTCTCAGAAATCGATGCAAATTTCAACTTGCAATCCTATGAATAATATTAAACAGTGAAAGCATTGCTTCTCTGCAGCAGTTTTCTTTCTGCGTTTGTGTACTAATTGAACTAGCTAACGATAAAAACTTGACCGCGAAAACCTCAAACGACAATTTTATTGTTTCTTAAGCATTAAATAAAAATATTTAGTAGATGTTGACTGAAGATGTAGACTTAATGGATGTAGTATAAAGATACGTATAAACGTGACCACAAAATGCAGACATAAACTTTAGGCAACTCGGTGAATTGCAGTTAACAAATATGGTCGTAATAATGAAATGTTTCTTATGATCCATAGCACTCGTAAGAAACATTTCTACTCCTTAGTGGATTTTTATGTCATATCTGTAGGCATGAATTATTTGTTGTATTTTTTTTTATAATACATACCTACATCTATTAAAAAAATAAATACATATGCCTTAGTACGCTTACGCATAGAACTACAGAATAATGTATTGTCTGCTCTCGTTTCTAAAATTACAGCAATAAAATGCTTTTCTCTCTGATATTATAAGTTGATGTTGTAAAGCAATTTTATTAAGAGAAAATCTCCTTCTCTCGTGTCATTGATTTTCACTTGGACATTAGCTTCACTTTCTATGTATTCTTTCGGAATTTCCTCTATTTCTACTTCATCATAACTTCATTTACATCTGACTATACTCCTGCTTCTGGTGTTTCTTCTAATTCTATGATGGTATCTTCTTTAGATCTTTCACTCCTTTGGCAAACAGTATTCCTTCAGCCAGTTTATCCTCTTCTTCGGTTTATCCTCTTCTTCGGTAGAAAGTATTGTAGGTCTTCCAATTTTCTTACAATTCATTCCTATAACCTTCCTGTGCATGGTTGAATGAATGGAGATTTTCCACCTCTCTGCTGCTTGGCGAACAGAAAGCTTATAAAGCTCACGTCTGCACGTAAAATCCCAAAAGTTCCAAGTTAGACTTTCAAAAAGAAAAAAATATACGATTTGATCTATATTTTGATATTGAAAACTAATTTATGAACACATTTTGCTAATTACAATTTATACAAAAAAGCGTACTTCAAAAACTATAATCACTTGTATAACCAAACTATAAGTTAAAATAATTCGTCCAGATATACCAAAATCTCACCGTCAAAATTTTGGAGCGAATGCATTACTTTCTCTTTATAAGAGAGAAAGTAAAAATCAAATTCAAAAGTTAAGCAGCGACCTTCAGACTAAATTTGTGATTTCAGTTTTTTTTTCAAAATACTAATACACCAAGAAATTAGCACACCAACGAATACATAATTCTGCAACATTTATGAGAATAATAAACTTATGCAAACAAACGAACAATGAACCAATTGTGATGATTTAATTTTTTCACACTGTTACAATACGTTTTAATTAGTGTTCTGCTAATTTACTGGTATAGTGCATGATCATAACTTACCTACTTGGTTTCTTATAATTTTAATAATATTAATAAATAAACATAAAATATATTTTTCTAATAATTTTATTGCATGTGTATCAATAAATAATACTGGAACGTAGTTAACTAGCTATTTATTACTATTCTATTATTGCAATTGTGATGTGTACTTTGGATAATCCTGAATTCGACGTACATCAACCATGACTTCCTGAGATTAAAGTACTTAATTTTACTCCACTTGTCGGAAAATGTATCCAGTTCATTCAAATTTTTACAAAAAATAACACTTACTAATAATTAGGGCCCTGATCTTTATTTATTTAGAAATGGCAAATATTTAAATGTAGTATTTAACAAAAAAGGTGGAATATTTATTAAAATATTTATTAAAAATGTTTTTTTTAATGATCGAAAGTAAAACTTCTACGATTATCTCGAAACAAAGCTTTATATTGGGAGAAGCATCTTTCCACATCGCATGAAGTAACTGGAGCATATTTAAGTTTTGAAATGTCTGAAGGCCTCAAAGCGTTTAATACTTCAAAACCTCCATTCGCTTTTTCCTTTTCTTCATTAAGGATCCCAAGAAGCTTGTTTTTGATACATAGTAAAATTTTATAGCCTGGTTTTTTGTGTAACACCTCGTCAAATTTTCATTTTTTCTCCGAATTTATCTGGACATGATTTAAGCTCCTAGTGGAATGATAGTATTTCTTCCAAAGCACTTGTGAGAGCAAAATTCTTTTTTTCCAAGTTTTCAATGGTTGTTGCAATTTTTAAAAAATTATTATAAAAAAAAATGTTTAATTATTATTATAGCGATACTCAAAATTTTATGGGAAATTGTATTTCCATTTATGATCTCGTCTTCTTTGTTTATTTTGTAATTTGTTTATTTTTCTCAAAAAAACAAAATAATACAATATAAAATAAATGAATATTTATCCTCAAAAATCGCAAAATATTTATTTAAATACGAAAATATTTATTTAAATAAAGATCCGTGCCTTACTAATAATATTGACCGAATTTATCATAGTTATTTCAAACTTGAAAACACTTATTTTGAGTAAAGGAACTCACATATAAAGTTCTCCGATCATTGTATCATAAGTCTCGCAAACCTATGACGTTAAAAGCTGCTCTCTACACCAATTCAATTTATTTTTTTGCATCAACATTGCAAAATAACATCAATTTTATAGTCAAAAATAGTTTACAAACACACTTATTTACAAAATGAGCATGTTTAAATTAGTGCACAACTTATTTCCTTAAAACCTTGCCGCGGTCTCTTGACCAAAACACTTTTGTATCCTTTCTTAATAGTGCATTTATTGCAAATAATTTAACAAGCAAATTGATAGAAATTTCTGGTAATAATTATTCCCAGATCAATTCTGTTATCTCGATCACATTCTTTGGTTTTATTTTCCTGAAAATTTGCACCCATTCTGAAGCATGCGTTTTCACCTTTTGTTTCAATTTTCTCACCCTTGTAATCTTTACTTTTAATTAGATTTTCTATACAGTTCTCCATTGTTCTCAACAATTTTTTTTTGAGTTTCGTTTCCTTGCTGTTATCGGTTTCGATTGCTACCTCACCTTCTTTCCACTTTCAGCACTGTTGCCTTCTTTTTCCTTACCTTGAATGTGATCAATTGTGTCCCAGTAGTTGATTTTCGTTTTCGACTGCTTTCTGTACATCGCCATAGTAACTTTAACAGATATTTATATTTTATTGCATTCTTACGATTTACACATTAGATAAATGTGTAAATTTTGATTTTGAAAAATAATTTATGATCACATTTTGCTAGTTACATTTTATACAAAAAAAACTGCTTTGGGAACTGATTATAGAACCAATTATAAGTTAAAAAATTGAAATTTAGAAGGTAAGCTGTAATGTTCAGATTAAATTTGTGATCGTAACATTCTGCTTTTAAATACAAAAATATAAATTTATTTCAGTTTTTTAAATATTAAAACCACCAATAAATTACAACACCAACAAGCATATAATTCTGCAATATTTGTGGGAATAGGAATATAATGTAAATAAACGAACAATGAACCAATAGATTTAATTTTTACTTTCTCTCACCTGAAGGGTATGAAGAGAAAGTAATGCATTCGGTCTAAAATTTTGATAGTGAGATTTTGATGAATTATGGTATTCAAAAACTAATGGTACCATTTTGTCCGTCCGGATGTCCGTCTGCCCGGATGTCCGTCCGTTAGATAGAAATTTGTGGTCCACACTTATCTACCATTTCTAATCATTTTAGGATAAAAAACTTTCGAATAAAAGCTGCATGGCTTCAGTCTTTCTCTCTTCTCTATGTATTTTCATATATACAGGGTATCCCATTTCTTCTAGACGCTATGCAACTTCACATTTTTAATTAGAACACCCTGTATATTTTAACACTGTAAAACTGTTTAATTAGTATTCTGCTAATTTACTTGTGCAGTGCATGATCATAACTTACCTACATGAGTTCTTATCTTTTTAATAGTATTAGTAAATAAAAACAATTAAAATATATTTTTTTAATAATTTGATAGAAATTTCTGGTAATGATTATTTCCAAAAATACTCTTATCTCCATCGCATTCGTTCGTTTCAGACATTCAACTAAGGCTACAAATTTCTCTTGTATGGAGTATCTTTATCGATCTGTGACCAAAGTATATAATGTTATGCACTTTGCTTATTATATGCTTATAATACAGTAGAACTAGCATGCACATTGGAAAGCAATGCATGGAGTATGATTTGGTCCATGAATCTCTGCAAAAAATTGGAGCAATTTTAATTCTGAACATTAAATATTTGATTTGGTACATACCCTCTTCATCAAGCATCATGTGCAAGAATGTCTTGGTGATGTTCAGTGTCAGAAGTATATTAGTCACCACTCATCCTAATAAAGAGATCCTGAAATTAGATCATTCATTCAAATTTATTTATCGATACATTAATAGATTGCCATATACGCACATGTCGTATACCTTATTTATTAACCGTTACATTGTTTAAAATAAAAACTTAAGAACTTAAAAACACTTTTATGAATAATTAAAATTATTTAATACAGCTCTATAGTTAAAAGTTACTAATTATAGTTATTAAAATAAAATTATCATTTCTTAAATATATTTCAAAATATATTTCAACAACGTCTTGAAAGGATTTAAGGGGTCTATCAATTAACAACCCATTTAATATCGTTGGTGTAGTTTCGCACCAGACCATTTAATATTTTTTTGTAATTATACCACTTGGTATTCTGGTTAATTATTTATTATTCTGGTTAATTGTCTATACCATATTATTATAGTATTCTTAACCAACATTTACTGAAAAAAGGACTAATAATAAATTGCATTTTAGGTACTTTCTAATTAATTAAGTTGAGAAATAAATTGAGAAACACATTAAAGACTCTGGGATGAAAATGCAGCTACCATATTAAATGGGTTAGTTTGTCCGATTAGTCAAGTAAAAATTCAACAGCCCTAATAAAATGATTCTAAAATGAAAACGACACCTGATCTATTAATTCACTGGTCGCATACATCACTGTTAACAGGAAAATTAAATTCAACTCCAATAGCTCTTTATTTATTATAATAGGAATATTTATAAAAAAAACAATAGAAATCACACAAAACGTGATTATGTTATTGATATTGATAGAAAATATTTGAACTTAAGAGAGGGAATATTTTATGCAACCGAATGGAAAATTTATATTTTGAATTTGTCTAATTCAGGATGATAATGGAAATAAAACTGATGATTTACATGAATTAACATTCGAGTTTGTAAAGAGGAAATAAGTAAGGCAAGTCAAAGTTCTAATTGTAAAATGTTTTAAATGTGTAAAATAATAGTTAACAAGATATTTTGTTTTATTTTACGTTGCAGTTTTCACCAGTATTATTTCGGTTATCTATATCTGTAATTTGTTACAATTGGGCGTTATAGTATTCCCTTTGTACTCTTGTCGCGTTGATCTGTTCCAACAATCTGTGCAACTTTCAAGCTGTTTATTAACGGATTGTTAATAAATATTCCGTTTCATCACTCTCGTACTTTTCTAATGATTTTCCACGTGATGGTAGTGTAGGGTAACTTCCAATAGTTGGGATACCACAAACAAAGTCAATTGCGTAAAACAGCTTCATTATTAGTTTTAAAAAAGCCATTTATTCAAAATTTGATGAAAACATACAACGCTATTAAAAACGCTAATAAAAGCGGATCAGATTTAGAAGGAGCAAAAGATATAAAAATTGTTATAATTTTGCTTCCTTTTTCCAATTTATTAAGGTAAGATAAATTTATGAGCCATATTTAGAAATCAGTCTCAAAAACCATTTATTTATTACAAACGTTTTAATAATTTTAAAAATTTAGTACATAACACTAAACCATACAAATTTCAGTAATAACAAAAACGTAAGAAATTAATTTATAGTATCACTGTCGTCCAAAACCACTGTCGGTTTGCTAATGCACAAATTTGTTAAATGTAAAAGCTCTGTTGTAATATTGTTTTTATTGTTTATTGTTTTTTTGTTTTATATTTTACATATTTATATTTAGTATATTTTGCTGATCGTAAATTATTACGATATAATTATTAAATTATATCGTATTATTTTTACAGAATACTGTTTTTTATTAGTGTTACCACATTGCTATTTTTTTCTAAACATTGTAACATTTTCATTTAGACTTAAATTAAATTCACGATATTTATAAACAGCCTTTCTTTGTAATGTTTCTTTGAGACTGCAACAAAAGGCAGGTTTTTCCATAAAAAAATCTTCGAGTGTTGATCTTAATAGGAATTCGAATTTTTTGAAAATTTCGTTTTATTTCTGTCAGCAACATATTTTCACTTCAAATTTCACTCCGACATATACAATTATTAAACAATGTATAATTACTAAATTTATTATATGTTCATATCATGTGATGTACTGTTTACACATTTTTTAATAAAAGTATGTCTTACTAAGCTGGTGCTCCATTGTCGCATGTTCTTTTTTGGAAAATTTAATTCAATTGGCGCTATATTTGATATTTGACTCAATATTCACAATATTTTTAATTCCCCGCTCAAAACCAGTGGCGCTAAAAACAGCATGTATAGGTTTGTTAAGGGAATTGCACACCCGTGACATGTAATAAACATTTTAAGCATCACTTAATTTGACGAACTGAAGTTGGCTTCTTATTTTATTCTGGATTCGTGCGGACCAACTTAAGAAAATCAAATTCGCATCATCTATGTACATTTTTGAACATGTTACTTGAAGGTTGTATTATTAAGTTTTATTATTTTAACTTTTAAGTAAAGCAACTTATTATTTGATATTATACTTTTTCTACTTTTCGAATTTATGCAATTTAGCAAACTCTTGAAGTTTTTTTGTAAAATTCGTGATGTTAAAAATTAGTCTTCTTCGAACTCTTCCTACTCCACTGCAGTTGCCAGAGCCAAAAATCTTTCTGGAGATATTTTGGGAAGTAATTTTGTTGTGAGGTGCGCCACAACATATATTTATTATGTGTTTCAAATATACAACATATTATTTATAAATTATTATATTCATGCAATCATAGAATTTATTCGATAATACATATGTAAACAATACAAGATTTTTTTTATTAATGGAACATAGCAGATCTATTCTAGATATGTAGATCTAACTATTTATTAAACAATTGTAAAAAAAAGTCTTTTTTGTTGTTGTTTTAAGATTGAAACCTTTACGCTCTATCTTAATTTTTTAAAAAATCTGTAAAATCTACCTACTGTTATGTGCTTTATGTTAAAATGTATGTCATACTAGAACATCAATAATCCCTGTAGAATTACAAGCAATTTCAAAATTTAATAGCATTAATATTACCCTACCAATATTCATTGTACAATGCGAAGATTTATTACAAACCTATTGTAATTTGCTAAATATTGATGACCCAATTAATAAGTTTGTTATAAAAATAATTAAAGGACGTTTTGAAGGTGAGAAACAATGAGAAATAAATGAGAATTCTTATAATTTAGAAAATAGGATTAAATATTCTTTCAATATTTTATTAGCAACATTGAAGTCAAATCTAAATGCCCAAGAATATTTAGTAAAGACAGAAATCTATAAAAGAATGTCGTTAGAAACCTATCTTAGATGTTTGATGAAATATTCAGATTATGGAGAGTTCATATTAAACAAGAATCCCCAAACATTAGAGTCTGCACAGTCAAAAGTGTTGGAAAGACAAAATTGGATTTATTTATGTAAAAAATCTCAAATAACTAAAAAGTATCAAATAATATTCAAAAACCCACAATACCAGAAGTTATCTTTAGTATCAAATCAGACTCCTATGCAGATACCCCAATTTTCGAATCATTTCAATGCAGTAACACCACCACAATTTATAAATCGTTTTAATTCAGCAACACCACCGCAATTCACAAATCGTTTTAATTTACCGCAAC
>JAWQRJ010001535.1:0-15603 GCA_033557515.1 Diorygopyx duplodentatus | reverse complement strand
GGGTTAATTTCTGCGTCACTGAGTGTTTAAAATTTCTGATTAATGTCTGCGGGTCGATCTGAACTTTTTAATACGTGACAGAATTTTTTTATGAAATTAAATGCATGAACAACTTTTACGTGAAATGTTAGTCACTTAGTAAATGACAACCCTGTTATGGTTATATTCTCAATTCTTGTAAGTTGAACACTTAGAATTGATGCAACTAGATTTTACTACTTCCAGAGTTCTCAAGAGTTTTTAGAATTTGTAAGCCTCTTTGTCTATTGAAGAAGCTACAAACACTTAATGTGTGTGAAAACCTGGAAACAAACAATTATTCTAAAGAATCGAAACTGAAACAGTACCTTTCTTCACCTTTCAACGCTTTGAAGGATGGTAATGTAAATTAGGTGAGGTATTCTCTAACGTGAGATATTCCGTAATTTCCTGCCCCCGCTCACATTTACGTGCAATATAGCTACGGATGCATTTTGATGCCCCAATTTTTCTTTTATAAAAGTAACTCTTGCTTATTTTGTACGTAAATACGAGGACAAATAATAACTTCATATCCAAACAGTACTTTATGGTTTTTCATAACGTTTTTAAGAACATAGTTGTTTTTCTAACGTTAAAATTAATAGAAAACTGTACTGCAGCTAAGAAGCATTTTGAAATCACTTAGGTAGGAATTTCGGTCACTAGGTGATACTAATTGGATGACCACCATCATGCATATTTTGCATCCGTAAATACGAGCAAGACAAAATCGGGAAGGGGCGAAGGACTCTGCTACAAAAATTGAGATAAGCAACCAGCTAGAGCAGATAAGAATCAATTTTCATCAATTCAATTTTCAAAGTGCACAAAATATATGCTACATGATATTCTGCTGAAAAGAATGGAAGTATAGTTATGTAGCAGTTATTTATTTACCTTTCAGTTTCATAAAAATAATACACATACAATGCCTCCTGCCAATCTTGTTTATCCCCTGATACCTCATTACACTCCTCGAGTATGCGTTCCATCGATTCCCACTCCTCCTTACACAGTCGTCAACTTTCTTCTTCATACGTCGCCCATTGTCTGTTCCCACATCTATCTCGTCATTCCCACATCTAAATTTGGCCACCATACTTTTTTGGGCCTACTTCCTCTGTAAAGTTAATTTAGATCAATTATTATCATTTTTTCCCTATCTTCTCTTATAGCCGGCTCGAGAGTTCGAAGGACATGCGGGTCCTTGCACGAAGGTGAGACCAGGAAATGGCAAAACAAATGCAGGAATTCGAACACCAACAAAACCGGCCAAAAATATAAACCTATATCTAAATTGCAAATTTCTTGGGGATTCTGTACAAATCAAAGGGTAAACACAATAAACATTACTCACATACTATACTAACAAATATTTCTTGTGGTGGACTGTTTGTCTAAGGTAACCTAGATAGTGGGCAAGAATTTCACCGCACCCAATTTAATCGCAGATTCACTGTAAGAAAAAAAACACGCGAGGAAAGAAAGTTAATTTGCTTTCAAGCTCAAATCAAGAGTATTTTGAACCAGGAAGACCGAGCTCGCTCTGGGTAAAAACAAACCACCGCGCTCGCTTTGGCAGCGCCATCGTGTGGTCAAAGTTTTCTACATCTTCTACTAGCTTTCACCAAAAGCTCATTTTTGTATCTTAAACGATTTTGTTGAAGGTCGACACCTATCCCAATCGATTCCCGCACCTTACTCTCCAAAATTTTTGGTTTTTACCACCACGCTCCCTTTGGTAGCGCCATCGTGTGGTGAAAGGGCAAACTAACAGCATCTACAGTTTTAACAGTTTTGACTACACGATCGCTCTCTATGTCCGCCACCTACCTATAATGAAAAAAAAACTAATTTTTTATTTTAAAATAACTTTTTTGAAAGTCGACACCTATTCCAATCGATTTCTCGCACCTTTCTCTCTGAATCCTGTAAATATCGCCCCTAATGCTTGCGTTCTCTAGGCGATGTCGACAAATAAATAAATAAATTAACAAGAATAGCTCGTTTATTAGTATAGGCTATTGTTTTTATCGTTGCGACATGCTCCCAGACCAGACTCCCTATCTAAATTTACAAGAAACAGAACTGGTGTTAAACTACATTTTTCTTAGTGCTCTGGTTTTCCCGAATTTTCTCTCTGCAAGCTCCAAACTTCTCCCAGTATATTGTTCCCTTTTTGACAGCTCTCTAACTTGTCCTTCCTTCGAGTTGTTCGTTCTCAGCACGTATCCCAGATAAGTAATTTCTTATGTCTTTTACCTCTGTATTTTTTCCTTTTTGCCACATTCAGCAGTAGGTCCTTGGCTCTTAAATATTATTGCATACAACTTATCACTGTTTTCATTTCACTTTCCGCCGTTGCCATCACTACAATCTCTTCAGTTATAGCGAATGTCTTCTGCACAAAATTCAGCATCGGCATAGGTATTGGAAAGCAACTAAAATCTCGCACATTTGCATCAGTTTTTCAGCAGTGATATCTTCCAACATTTGTGTTTATTCGGTCAAGACGGCCGAATCATACTAAAGACCATCCATAATTTGTACAAAACTCTATAGTAACTTTTAAGGCCACGTGTAATACTCTGTTGATGACAATCTTCCAGCATGGACGCATTTAACAAAACTGTTGCAAAAAATGTCATTGATTACCATATTCCAGATATTCAAGAAGACAATGGTGATTATCCTGAAGCACGTGTAATGATTGTCCAGTGGTTCAAAAAGGTTGAAATTGGAAAATGTATGCTTCCTGGAAGCTAGCAAAAGATGACATGGATTCATTTCAACATTTCCAACAACATTCCACATTTCAACAAGATTTCAAATTTCCAGAAACAAGAACTATCGTTGATCAAAATGGCCACCACGGCTTTCGACTTTTTAACGCAGTGCACAATAAAAAGAATTGGAGGACATTCCTCAATTTTGACACCTCTGGTTTGTCCGTTGAAAGCTGGAAGAGTTTTTATGACATTTTGCGACTTTGAAATGGAGATACTGAATTTCGAAAGATAGATCTTATTGTTATAGGTTTATATCTCGAAATTGGAAACTCTTAGGATAGATGTAAGTATCAGAAATTCGTTGAAATACCACAGGAAAAATATTGCAAAGAAAGCAGTCCATTAAAAAGAGTAAGTAGTTTGCAAATAAAGCAGTTAACCTTTCAGTATGTATCGTTATTTTGCTTGATTATGTACAGCATGCTCTAAGTAATTTGCAAATAAAGCAGTTAACGTTTCAGTATGTATCGTTATTTTGCTTGATTGTGTAAGCATCCTCTAAACTCTAAATCACCAATTTTAAAATACTCCTTCCACTACAGAAATAACTTATGGGCTTTTTCTCTTGAAGTATTTCTATCATCATTAACAATAGATAGTCACAGGTTCATGGGGGTGTTAAAAAATATATCTTTAAAGTAACGAGCAAGTTCACGGCAGGTTGTGAACTCACCCAGCATAAAAAGGAATTTTAGGTTTGTAGATACTGCTGCGGATAAGTTAAGAGTATATAAACTTTTTATGAGTGACGCGATCGAAGAAAGGAATTTGGGTTTAATACAAACTGCTTCTTCGTTATTCCATAAAAGTTTTGAAATAAATGTTTTGGTTTTATCTCTTCCCCTTGTATCAAAGGCAAGGAATGTGTGAAGTAGAAGTGCGTAAAAACAAGGATCGTGATTAATTACACTTTCCTTGTTTACATTACCGTTTATTTTTCGGGAAGGGCTGACAAGACATTTGAAAATTTGTACGTGACAGTACTGAATTTGAAATACTGCGTGCTCAACGTCTGTGGCGGGATATTCATGGTTGACGAATGGAGGTTTTTACTGACGTTTCACCACTGGGCGATGTACGAGATTCATAGTTGTACATAGTTAACATAAATCATACGATAGTTTATTGCGAATTGATGATGTTTAGAAATTAGTTGGGTTAGTGCATATACGGGAGGTTGCATTGGTGATATAACGCGGTAATTACAAAATTCCAGCACCAATATGTGTCAGAGCAAAACATTGAAAGTAGGACATCCATAGATCTCTCGCCTGACATGGAAATAACGCTAGCAGTGGACATGTACAGAGCATTCATTTAGTTTTTGTCTCCCTTGTTCATAGCAGTGTGCCTTGTAGCATATTTGGAGATATATTACATTCGGTGTAGAAACTATTTCCGTACAGATTAAATTACTTTTTCCAAATATAAATACGAAGTATGATAATGTTAATGAAAGAATCAAGAAACAAAGAAACTAGACCATTATTACATGTAATATATATATATATATATATATACATATATATATATATAAAACAACACAGTACAAGTGAGAAAAAAACAAAATTTAAAAAGTGCGTGGCTGGCAAATAATATTGTTTCTCCCTATCTCTTTCTTCCTATATTAAATACCTTGTATTTGGTTTGGATCAATAAAGATTTTATTATTGTTATTATACACCTATATATGTGCACTGAAAAATTGTTACTGCTATTGTATTGAGGATATTAATACTGTTTAAGTTTAAGTTTATTCTATACCCCTACAAAAACCAATGCATCTTTGTAGTTGTAAAGAAAGTTACAGATAAACGAGTGCTGGTTTATTTACAGTGAAACTAATAAATGTAATTTATGAGAAGTAAAGTTATAAATTTTTAATATTAATATCCATGGTTTGTAGTAATAATTAAAACGACGCGCCATTTTAGTTTGCTTTTAAATATTCATTATGATGAACTACATCAAGGTAAGGTCATACACAATGCACATGGTATGTTTCTATAATATGGCGTACGTGAACAAGACTAACAATAAAAAAATAAACTAGATTGAGAGCTTGTAAATCGACATTTATCGTTTTATCTTTTATGCATTTATTGCGAGTGCTGTGACACGCTGTAGTTCACAATTCCTCCTATCGCACTATTTGCCTGCAGCCGTCGATGTGCTAAAGCCTATTTTTACAACTTCCCACGGCTGCATTAACTAGCCGATCAATTTTCCAGGATTCGTTTTTAATTCTGGCTTTCGCAGAGCCGTGCTTAATGAAAAGAATCAATTGCTCTCTATTTGTTAACTGTTGATTTACAAGGGGTCGTAGAATTAATCCCAAAATTTAAATTTGTAATGAAGGTAATCAATTAAACAACTTTGCAAGTGTTGTAATATTGCGTTGTTGCGGTAGCTGTATTTTAAGGCAAAGTTTCAGATAATTTTCATTATTACGCACACAATTTTTGCTGAAAGAATTTACTTCGATAAAGCTTTCAGAATAAGAAAACTTACATAGACATGGTGTTTTTTTAAAAAACACATGCGTCACATGGAAATGCATATGGAAAGGCATATTCGAAAGTTGGGACCCACGCAAACGTTGCATGACTTGCATACATGCAAGTGTAGTTTTAGTTCAGAATTTTGATCTATAAGAAATGGCTAATTTTTATATTGTACAAACTAAAATATGTGCTATTAAAGAGTACACCTCCTATTAAAGAGTACACCTCTCGAGAAATCTAATTGCTAAATGTTAACGTGGCACTAATGCATAATGATACTGCTTCCCAAAAAACAACCTCCATATATACTTATAATTCTGCAACAAATGTCGAGTTTATCTTCTAGCACTTGCTAATATTCTATCTTTCCTAGTATCTTATTTTGAGACACCCGGTATCGACTTATACACTCATTATCGGAGCTGTTCCCTCGTTTGCCAAACAGTAGTACACATTATTTAAACAAATAATGTGTACTACTGTTTGTGTGTAATAATGTGTATTCCTGGGCAGACCCAGGAATCAAAACACATTAATGGAAACCCTCCTTTTTCTTTTGTACCAAGCTTTCGAATTTTATTTAATTCTTCGGCAGGGTCAAACTACGATATAAAACCAAATTACACCATATCAACATATCGATTAAGCTACTTACGATAGGACTTAATGGTGGGTATAGAACACAATCACGGTAAACATCTCCAATTAATTTAATTCACCAATTAAACGCTGTAAATTGCTGGTTTTGTTAATGATTATTGAGATTAAAATTCTCCTGTGTTTATTGTTGATATCCTGCCAATTAATGTTTTCGAGAGTGAGTTTATTTCTTCGGAGAACAACAAATTAAAAATAAGTGCTCCTTGGCTTTCAAGGACAACGCTACGGTTGTCCTTCACAGTCAAGAGTATGAACAGAAAGTCAATTTTTCAGGCCGAATCCTACAAACACCTCTCACGTAATCCCACATCCCGCATTGAACGTTCCATTACAAGCGTCTCCCAACTCCCAAATCTCATAAATTGTATGGTTTTCTTAAAATCCACAAACCTAATGTCCCACTCAGACGTATTGTTAGTACCGTAGATTGCCCTACCTACAAATTCCTCAAATACCTTTCCCAAATCGTAGGATTTGCGAAAGGTATTTGGGGACCATATGTTGTCCAACGCTTAGATTCCCTTACCTTGGACTACGGTGATCTCGTCAGTTTTGACGTTGAAACTCCGTTCACCAAAGTTCCTATTCCTGACCCAGATTATCCAACAAATCCTACAGACTGGTTATCGGCCTATTGACATGGCTCATATGGTTAGTGTATATTTTTCCTACAGCTATTTCCAATTCCGTGGAAAGTTCTATGAGTAAGTGTCTGAAGCTACCATGGGCATCCCTCTTTCCCCTCTTGTCGCTAAAATTTTTATGGAAGCGTTCGAACAGCAAGCCCATGGAGGCACAAACGGTAGCAGGTCGTTTACCCCTCCTCGGTATCCTATTATCTCGTTTACCCAATAGTAAAATATTTCTTCATACTATTTATCGAAAACCCACTCACACAGACCGATACCTGAACTTCCACTCCCACCATCACCCAGCTCAAAAGCAAGATGTTATCAACACGATACTTGAGCTACACAATCTCACCAAAACCTTCACAGAAAACAACTTTTCTCTCCGAAATATCCATAATCTGCTTTCAAAACGAAAATCCTACCCCATCACTTAATTCTACCCAGGAAATCAAATCCGTCACCTTCCTACATCCAAGGCATTACAGATAGTATCAATTCTACATCCTCATAATATAAAATTCCTTTATCCAAGTTATCCAGTTACCTAATCTGAGTCAACGATCCTCCTTTGCCACTCCAATCCAATGCCATGTACCGTCTTCTTTGTTCGTGCGGTAATGTGTATATCGGCGAAACGACCTGTCAGCCGCGTGTAACTGAGCGCGAACGCTGCACTAAATTGAAACGTATAACTGGATCTGCACTTTCTGAGCATAGGATTGAAACAGGGCATAAAAGGTCTTTCTAACCAAACCAAAATCCTAGACCGCGAATCGCACCATTATCCTAGAAGTGATAGAAATCCATAAACATCCTAATAACCTCACTAGAGATATTGGGTTCCTCCTCCACCACAGCTGAAAATCCGTCATTAACCTGACCTGTTCGGTTAATAAGCAGTCACTGACCCGACCCCACCTACCCGCCTACACCGCTCACACACCCTTTCCCGATATAAACCGCACCAATCCAGCGAACCGCATCCTGTATCACCGTATACAGGATGCCGTCTTTAACGAACGGCGAAACGTCGACGGAGAGTTTTCGCACCGACGCGGCTATCACCGAAAAGCCAAGAAGTATGAACACCGGCCGCGAAAGCTTACAACAGCGTTCAGAAAATAAGTGTTTAATTAATTATCGTATTTTCGGTAAACTATTGTAGCTATTGTAGGTCCATCCTAATAAACTTTCAAATTTCTGGCGCTTATTAGGACCTTTACTTATCTGAATTTTTGGACTATTTTGATTTATCGATCTTCTATCTCTCTTTACTTGTTTCAGGTCAAAATATTTTCTTTTTCTTGGTTTATTTTTAAATGGTCTTTTTCGGTTGGTTGTGTTCGCTCTCAATATTAGAACATGTTGCAAGGATTTCTCATCACGAGCTATAATGGCCAAAGATTGGTATACTCTAGGCATAACATTGGCACAGTTTTAATGAAGAAATGATCCTCTTAATGCCCCTTTCTCTTCACGATCTTATTATTTTATTTAAGGCAATATTAAACAGTATTTCTGGAAGGCCACCCTCTGAGCAATGATCTTCATTCTCTTATTAAGTCAATTCGTTATTCGCGTAATTGATCTTCTCACTCTTCTCTCTTGTACCGATGAGTATGATCGTGTGGAGGAGAGGTTTTCCCACTATTGTTCTTAGGATTTTCATTCCGTTAGTGGGTATGTTCTGAATTTGGTGTCCCTGCCTTGGTTTCTATAGCCTGTCATTTGTGGTCGTATACTATCCGCATACAGGATGTTTCAGTTTTAACCCGCACAATTTTGTCAGATAACAAAGAAACTTATTTCGCACTGAAAAGTTTCAATAAACATACGACGAAAAACGCTTCGTTTAGAAGATACGCAGAGTTTATCGAAGAGTGTCATGGAGTAAGGGTTTGACAATTTGTTAGAAACGTCAAACTAAGTCCCATAATTTTACTTAAATGAACTTATTACTTTCATAATGCCGTTCGAGTTTTCGAATGCAGAATACGCTGATATTCATTTCATTTATGGATATTGCGATGGAAATTCCGCAGAAGCTGTCAGCGAATACCGTAGACGCTTTCCAAATCGAAGACAACCTGATCGTGAAGTCTTTGTAAGAGTACACCAGGAGTTCCGTGAAATTGGTTTTGGTATAATACCAGCTGAGAACTATCGCCAAAGGAACCGAATAAGAGACCGAAGAATTTTAAACGCGTTTCGAAGAAACCCTCAATCTTTTCAAGCTTTTCAACTAATTGGAACGCCCCCTGCTTCTATATGGCGGACATTAAAAAGAGATCATCAGCATCCATACCACTTTAAACCAGTTCAAGGATTACAGCCCAATTATTTTGAACGACGAATAACATTCTGTCGTTGGTTTCTGCATCAAGTTGCTATTAGACCAGTTTTTTTTAACAAAATCATTTGGACAGATGAAGCTGGTTTCACCAAACGCGGGGTAACCAATTTCCACAATGCCCATGTTTGTACACACGAAAACCCGCATTTTGTGAGATCTCGACATTTTCAGGAAGAATTTAGAGTAAATGTGTGGATGGGCATATTTGGTGAACATGTTTTGGGCCCGTTTTTTCGACCGCCAAGGTTAAACGGCCAACTGTATTTGAATTTTTTAGAGATAAATCTTGCCGAAATGTTGGAAAATAATCCTCTTGAACAAAGTCACGATGCCTACTTTCAATTGGACGGATGTCCCGCATATTTTGCCCTGAATGTGAGAACTTGGTTTGATGCGCACTACCCACAACGATGGATCGGAAGAAATGGTCCTGTTGCCTGGCCTCCGAGATCACCCGACTTAACGTGTTTAGATTTTTTCGTTTGGGGGTTTAGAAAAATGAAGTGTACACTACTCCCGTTAACAACAGGGATGACCTGGTTCAGCGAATTGAAGATGCTGCCCGTAGAATTACAGGAGAGACTCTAAGAGCCATCAACAAATCTCGATCGTAGGTGTCAGTCGTGCATTGAACACGGTGGATCGCATTTCGAGCAGCTCCTTTAAATAAATGTTTCAGTTACAGATTAACCTAAAATTGATTGTTATAAAATAAACTTCAAAAACTTAAACTCCTAAACGAAGCGTTTTTCGTCGTATGTTTATTTAAACTTTTCTGTTCGAAATAAGTTTCTTTGTCATCTGACAAAACCATTACCTCCCATTCTAGATTATCAACTGCAATTTATCTCATTAGTGAAAAGAATACTTTTACTTGCTGGATATTTTTTTTTATTCAGTACCGGTTTCGATTGTACCATCAGTACCATATTCAGCTGAATGTGAAGATGGAATGAATCTGTTGTAAGAAAAGAATAACATAAAAATCGTACGCAATTACAGCAAAATACAATATTTTTGTAAACAATCATGTAAGTCAAAAAGTTTAAAATATATAAATAAACATAAAGATAATTTAATGTTAAACTTACAGTCAAATTTGTAGAATTACAATACTACGTAACAACCATAAACATCAAAGATTAAAAACCGAACAAATCAAATATAAATAACGTTAACATAATATACAACATATATAAATATCTTGTCGAATATGAATTTTAAACTAAAAATAAAATGTATAAAAAGGAGGGAATAAAATCCACTGGATAACATGATTCAAAAATCAAAGAATTCTCTCCAGATTTTGTGGAGGTCATTTTAGTTCCCTAATCCAAATGAATATTACAAACCATTCATTGTATTCCTATTACCTATTACAGCTCAACTCTTATCTTCAACCCCCATACATTCCATGAAAAACACCTTACATTTTACTTCACAAAATAAAAATATAACACTCAAAGATACGCTCATGGTCTCCTTAGACATACTAAATTTATATGCAAATGTTCCTATAGACAACGTCTTTAAACTTACTCATGATTTGTTTGAAGATCATTTCACCAACCCAACCCAACCAAAAACAGCTGAACATCTTGACATCATACTATTACAAATCTTAAGCTATAATAATGTTACTTTTAAAGTATACAAAATCAAGGACGCACCCCTTATGGAAATGTCACTTTCAGACTTATTGGCTGACATAATATCTGTATCATATCTGTATTATATAGAAACTAATTTCATTATAAACAACAACAACCCTTGTAGGATAATATGATTAAATGGGTGCGCTATGTTGATGACGTCTTTTGTGTGTGGAAAGAAAAAGACAATAGTTTAAATGCTTTCCTTTCATGTATTAACAATATTGATAAAAATCTTAAATTTAAAATGGAAATAAAAGAAAATATTAAAGAATTAAAGATTTTTTCTAGATCTAACTATATCAACCCTAGACAATTCACCCATTTTCAGCATATGTAGGAAGCTCATCTATGTCCATTTAATTATTCCTTTCGGTTCCTCCCTTTTTCATATTTATAACTTAATAATCACCTACCTAATAACTACCTAAATAACTACCTTAATAACTATCTAATCACCGAAGAATT
The DNA here is from genome assembly GCA_033557515.1 of Diorygopyx duplodentatus. NCBI lineage: Eukaryota > Metazoa > Arthropoda > Insecta > Coleoptera > Scarabaeidae > Diorygopyx > Diorygopyx duplodentatus. The sequence goes on along the minus strand of JAWQRJ010001535.1, from coordinate 4,524 downwards.
AAAAACTAAAGAAATATAATTCCTCTCAAACATGCACAAATTAATCCAAAAACAGAAAATTAAAAAAAACAACTCCTTCGATTTTCCCATATAAACCTGAAAATAATAAAAAACAACATTTTAGCTCATTAACTTTTCATATCAGTAATAAGAAAGCTGTAAAAATGTTCAAACAATATAACACCTATATTAAAAACCGACAACAAAATAAATAATATCCTGTCAAAATATAAACAAAAAACACATGCTCTAGACAAGAACGGAGTTTATTTCATAGAATTTTAATATTGTAACAACATTTACGTAGGCCAAACTGGTCGAATGCTCTCAAAATGCATTTAATAACATAAGAATAAATCCACTTCAACACTACATAAACATCATGACTACATGACGCCTCATTAATTATAACAATGCAAACATTTTACACAATGTAGATAGAGGAAAAAAGATGCATCTTCTCGAACAATTGGAAATAGAAAACAAAAGAAAATCAACAGAACTCCCTTCTGAATGAACAAATTAATTTTGAAAATAGAGCTTTATTTTTCACCTTACAAATACAACCACTTTTATTTATTTTTCAAAATGGGTTTCTATTTGTCGCTTGTCCAACAGGTTTTACTCCTTCCTTTTTATAATTTATTTTATTTTTTAGATTAAAATTCGTATTCGACAGCATATTTTACAGTACTTCTTCCGCCGGTAAACGCACATGTATGTTAATGTTGTTTAAATATAAATGGAGCTTGCAAGTATAAACGAAGTATATTAAGGACACAGCGTTGAAGATACGCCGTATCTTTGAGATATAAGTTATAGTCCTAGAGTACATCTAAACCCCGGAACGTACTTACGTCTCCTCTAGTTTCTAATTTAGTGATGAGCTTACGGCGACCCTTGACATTTAACAGACTGCACACTTACCAGCAGCAAGTCATATATTTTAGAACACGCGATACTATCTGATTCTAAGAAGGAAACTATACGATTTTCAAAGAAACCTGCAATTTCCTACAAATTGGGAACTTCGGAGCTTGTCGAGGAAAAAGTTATAAAATTGCGAGCTTGCTGCATAATTGCGCGGTTTATATGTGAACAAACTGAACGACGTACACCTGTGTTTTGATATGTTATCCATTATGGCTCCTCCATTATACGTAATTGCTTTCACGTCAATATAATAACGAAATCGCTTGAGCGGAAAACGACATAGTTCACTATAATGTGGTGGTGGTTAAATATCCATCAATTTTGTGGTGAAATAGAATGGTATGATGATATGAATTTTTGTATTAACTCGTTCGGTCATCAAGCCTAATTAGCAAAACATTAAGAATACAAATAGATTTTTGTTTACAACAAGTACGTGAACATATCGTCATATGATTTAATATTAAAATTCATTGGTCAAACAATTGACTAATATTTTAAAGCAAACCTGTTTCCTAATATTTAAATTTTGGTCTGTAAAGGGTGTATTATTATTCCGCTACGTATCCCAAAATCGTGAATGTCCTCTATAACTTAAAAATATTTCAGACATGTGCTGCGGTAATGGCTTAGCTATGACACTATTTGTATTCAAGATACCATACGTTTGACAATTTCTCAACAGTATACTGCTGCGTTTTCATGATTCCCACACCTGTAGAACCATAACAACGGAGATGAAAGCACAATAGCGAATGAAGTAGATTGCAAATTGCCCTCTCCTGGCAGCAATTGTGCGCCACGAAGCAGTCGGTGTAAACACAACATTTCTCGTTTCACCCGGCTGCACGTAGGTCTCAATGAGTGGGGCGTATTCTTAGTTTTCCTGGTTGGCTGGTCGTCTAAAATGAAAGACATATAATATAATAATTATCTTGAAAATATTTCTTGCTTGCTTAACCGAAGTGCAGGAAACGATTCCTGCACTGAAATGCAGGTGTAATGTAAAGGAATCTGGGAAAGGATGGGTTGCTCTTTTTATCTTTTATTTGTAGTTCCCTCCGAGTGGGAAAACCACTTTGGGGGAACAGGTGTGTGTATGTGTTGAATAGAGAATCACTTCAATTCGAAGTAGAAAAGCGGTACTTGTAAAGTTCTGAATAGCGAAAACTTTAGAGTGTCTAGAAATTAATTTAATGGGAATGCTAGCAAACGACGTAATCGCAGTCATTCGCCCCTAATCCGGAGTGCTACTAAGTTGGCATTTAACTTCAATAAGAGCTTGGATTTACAACAACTTTCAAAGAATGCGAAAGCTGTAATGTGAGTTATATTGCAGTGCACTTCAATACAAAATAACTAATACACGACATTATTGTGGTAGTTTATTGATTCATAAATTCAGTTGGCTTCAGTTTTCAAATATGGATTATTTTTATTATTAAAATAAAATTTCTTGAATTTTTGCTAATCTAGAAACGTTTTTTCGTATCGTCACTTATTAAAAAACAATTATTTTGGTGAGTTGTTCCTCACGTCTACTCTTTAAAGACACATCAATAAAAATGATAATAATAAAAGTTAATATACAATTGTTAACAAAGAATACGATAATAAATTATCGGGTGTGCCCAACTATGATTTTGAATTAAGGCGAGCAATTTTCATTAATTTTCGATACGTGCATAATTTTTAACATTAGATGACAAGGTGTCAAGAGAACTTTGAAAGTGAGAGGTACACCGACGAACCTCAGAAAGGCGATAAAGAACGTGTACATTTTTGTTTCGAAAACTTCAATTTAGGGTAGGCTGTGCAAAACAAAATATTGATAAACGTGTGTCGTATCTTAACTTAGCCGTTGATATCTTTGTCAACTGTCAAGGACCTTTCTTATTGCATTTTTTGGCGGATTTTTTTAAAATGAGGTCAAAATGAAAGTCATTTCCCATTTTCATTAAATAATTTCTGGTTGCCTAATCTCTTCTACCCTAGTTGGTCCTGGAAAGAGGTGGTTATGTTGTGAACAACTGTTCATAATTACGTACAGATCGACATGCAAGCAGTTAAAAATTACAATAATAATCGAACAATAAACAGAATGAAAGCGTAAACTTTAACAACTTTAACAAACAAACTTTTCTATCAGTAATAACCGTTAAATAGAGAATGAAGACGTAATAGACAACATCCGTTGCTCTATTACGCTGCTAAATATAATCATAAATTAATATGTTTATGTCAATGAATATAAAAAGTAGACACTTTTTCGACGATCTCCGATTTTCGGGAAATTCAGTGAGATTACAAAAATATGAAATACGGGAAATGCAAAATTTTAGTACTCAATAATATATGAAATTTGTACAGCAGGATCGTGAGCAGCATTTTGTTTGGTTGGTTGGTTTCCGGGAACAAATGTGAGAAAATATGCTATGCCATGCCATATGAGGTGGATAAACGACGAAAATAGAAAAAAAATATACCTTAAACAATTGTACACTTTTACTCATATATTACTGCGGTTTACTACGTTTTGACAAGTAATTAAAACAGGGGAGTTAGGGAGTACGTAACCTTCAGAGAAAGATTATGTAATCGTAACACGGACGTGTATTTCACGCGACATTTCACACCAAATAACTTGGAAAATAAGCTTCGCTTGACCATTTCGACTTATAAACAGCACTACTCTATGTTTTGTGGAAATGTTGCAATTCCAGCCCTTTCTACATAGAAACAAAGCAGACATGACAACTAATGGTAATTGTATAGCTGTGGCAGTCCCAGTGATTCATTCGTTAAGTTAGCACCGTAACTTCCAGAACATGTAAACTATTTAGACCGAGAAATGAACTCATGCATAAGTTTGGTGACCAGTTAACACTTTAAATTATAAAATACTCGTCTGGGAAAAATTCTTAACAATTATCAACCATAGCTTCTGATGTGCCCATCGGAAGAATAATAGAATATGATATTTGCCAACTGAATTATTGATGACCACAACATGTTTTGATTTAATAATGGTCTTCTTCCCGTAAGTATCTTTAAAAATACATGGAATTACTTTTATATATATTTAAAAAAAATCATTTTCACTAGTAATTGGTATGTAATGAAATCAAAATAATAGCAGTCATATAACCATAACTTCCATAAACCATTTCCATGACTTTGAACAACGCAACCGCTTTAATTTATTCGAGTAAGCAGACTATGAAACCTTCACACAATCAATATTGACAATTACTGGGTTGTAGAGGAATATATGTATATATTGAGTTTTGTTTTTGTGCGCCGACAACTCAACTTATATATCTGTTAGTATCATTTGATTGTACGCTATTTGGCATAAGCAACAAAAAGAAATAAAAGCAGGAAACGGTGGTTAAAAGAATACCATTTAAATCTGCTAAATGAAGTACAAACGTAGAAAAATATCTTTTGTAGGTTTCCGAGAAGAGTAAACAGATATCAATCTATAAAATATCCAAGAAGAACTTATTTAAGACTTACATAAATCCTCATCTTTTTCCACATAATTTTTTTTGTTGATTATTCTTTTCAGTCTCTGAGAGTGTAGATTAT
>JAWQRJ010001534.1:0-15604 GCA_033557515.1 Diorygopyx duplodentatus | reverse complement strand
ATTATTATTTATAACATTTTAGGAGAATAATGTAGCAAATTTGAAGATAACGAGATTATTTAATAAACGTAACCTCTCATTTATTTGTTAAGTTACGTACACAAACACAAGAATAAGTTTCCTTGTATTACTGTAATAAACCTAAAAACTTTTAATGTGGGACACATTGTGCGATGTAGTCCCACCTAATGTGGGACGTCTGGTCACTTTAGTTAAGTGCCATAGGAACTTTAATATAAATACTAGAGCTTTTGATTAAACTCAATTATTGCTGCAAAAATAATTTTAACTAATAATAACTTTTTGATAACTATTTTTTCTTTGTTACAGGTACGTAGAAAAAGAAAGAAATTTCCGCTAACTTATCGCCGTAAGTATTAAAACGAAACAAGGGCAGTTCATTAATTTCTTTATTCCGACGGTTGCGCTGTGCAAATATACATAAATTGTGCATAAATTCCCGCAGTGGCTACAGTTTAGCAGTAATTAAAATTTGCCGAAGGATCTACTTTCATTTAAAACTATATTTTGTGCAGCTGAAACAAAAAAAACGGCTTTCAGGAGTTAAATATTTGTACTTCCCTGCGCTATAATCTGCATTTATAAATTGGGAATTTGTAAAATTTCAGGCTTCAGGCATGCCTCACATAATTCACCTGAAAATCTTCGTCCTCTAACTCAGGAATTTCCACTTCGCTATGCCACAGGAAATGCCGACAGGAAGTAAAATTATTTGACGTTTTTACTTGCACTCATATTTCGTAGGACCATAAAATAAGAACCAGATCCTCGAACAATCTGAAAATATTAATTTTATGCACTTAATTAATGCTTTCTTAACGATGACAAGAAATGGCTTACAGACATAAACGTTTGCAGAGACAGAAAGGCAAACTTCCCCGCCGTCATTTTGATGGGCCGTTGTGCTCTTATCATCATTAAAACCAACGATTTTTGACTGGAATCACTGATGTTGGTCCAATTCGAATTAAAAACTGCATCTAAAATCCCGTGACTGACTAACATCACTTCATTGCCATGCAAGCAGTAAATCAAAAGTTGGTATAACATTAGGAAAAGGTAGCATATCATGCTGAAAAATCTGAAGGAACCAACTTCATACTGAAAAGAAAACGCTAATGGTCATTTAGAAAAAAAATCAACATTTTTGCAACCATTACTCACCAATGATAATTGAAACAACTGGAAGCATATAAGAAACAAGCTTCCTAGAAATTGTACCAACATTAAATAACTGAAGGTTACTTCAGCTCCGTCTGCCAAGTTTATTATTTGCTGGTGATGTTTTATACAGTCTACAATACAGACGTCGACGTATTTTTGAATATTTTCAGGTACTTTTTCAACTGTAAAATCTCCATTTAAACCACACTTAGGCTTGGTGTATTTTTTAATGTCCACGGTTTCACAGCCTTCTATTTCCTGTGAGATTAAATTGGTGAAGTGAATAGAACAGTCAAGGAAGAAAAGCAAAAATCATGGATAAAACTATTCTATGGAAGAAGAAGTACAACAGACGAAAGAGATACATACCATTAGATAAGCAGCTCTTTCTAAATAACTCGACAAACAGTTATTTAATATAAGAAACTGTGCTTTAATATGTGATAATATTCCGCAGATCAATGCATCCACTGCTCCAATTATAAATCCAAAGAAGCAGGCACTAATTACCTGATAACTTGCAGCGAATTCATAATATGGCGAATCGACAATTTCGAAAGGTAGCCAACAAGAGTAAGGTAACACTCTGACCAGTTTTTGGATGGTAGAATTCGATTGTTTATCGAAAAATTCTTCGTGCTTCCCCGGGTCCAAGATGGCGTACAAAGTTCTTTGCCCCACTATCAAAATCACGAAGGAATGGAAAAAGTAACCTTGTCTGTTACAGTTTCTTATGGCGTCTAATACGAAGTCATACTCCTTTTTGCCGCTTCGTTGAGCGTCCGGTTTGAAGACATCATTTTCTAAGATTTTGCAGTACTTGTCTATATGTTTTCTGAACAATATCACGATGGATAGTTTCCAAATCCCCAAAATGTGACTCGTTAAGTAGCTTAGAGTAAATGTTGATGACTCCAAGTTTTCCCACGTTTGCAGCAAATCTATAATTTCTGCTAGCGGATAGAGATAGAAAAAGAGAGTTATGACTATAATGGCGTAGATTTTGTATAGATTATTTGTGATGGGATGCTCGAAATCTTCAATTGCTATGCCAAATATTTTCAGAACGTCGTAGTGAAGTTTGAAGTAATTTTTTAAAGGTTTTAAAGGTTTATGTTCTATTATCACCATTTTGTGTTGCTTATATTCACCTTACGTTATTGACAAAAGTTAGATGTACCAGCGTTTATATATGTGTAGATATTCAGGAGAAAATTACACGGTTATCAAAAAGTTTTTTTGTTCTTTTTCTTTCTTGTATTATTAATTATATTTTTCCAAAATACAAAGTCATAGGTGTTCATCAAAAAGTTTATCTATTTAAATATTGAAGCTAACAATAATGGCGATACTGCCTTTGAGACTATTCAGTTGTATGAAGACGAACTTTAATATTCTTAATTTATTTTAGAATTGATTCTTTTTTTTATGATAGCCATAAGAACCTGAATGTGCATTATCTTGGAGCTAACAATAATGGCGATACTGCCTTTTCAGTTTAGCACGGCGGTTATTGGCAATTATCCAATAAGTGTCGAGTTGAAGGTTGAAATTGAACTTTGAAAAGTTCACTTCGCCTGGGTGTAAACCTTGTTTTTTTGATAGCGTTGAGAAATTAAACTTGGCATTCACCGTACGTCATAAACGTTTCCCGTCCGGACTCCAGTTTTATTTCAATTGTTATGGTGGTGAAAGAAACTAAAACGAAAACAAAATAGTTAGAATTATTTGAATTTTGTTGTATGTACTCATCTTATGTCCTCATTGTTTGAATTTTGTCTGTGACAGGAGTTGAACATTGAGATTAACCTGCGGCGCCATTAAAGTCCCTAGATGTATAAAGTACCGCGATTGGCCGCCAGTTTGTATCCGCTCCAAATTCAAAATCGAAAGAACTTGCAAGTGAAAGATTGAGCCCAGCTTACAGGTCTTCACCTGTTCAAGTTTTTCCTCATCTCTTGTTATTTGTACTTCACATTGTTCTTTATCTATTGCCATAATCTTCGTTTTTTCCAAGTTGATGTTTCTTTTTTTAAGGCTTCCCTCCAAGCTTTCACGTTTATTTGCAAGCTTTTTTTAATTTCCACTCTTCCCGTTTTTCTGTGCCGCATTCTTAACGGCTTCACTTCTGTTTTGACTTTCTTCAGTACGTCGTCCATAATTACTATAAATAATATTTAGGCTAGTACTGCGCCTTGCCTTAACCCCTCTTTTGTTATAAATTCTTTTGATTGGTCATTTCCTCTTCTTACGTAATGTCTGGTTGTACTTTCTGTTTATTCCTCTTCTATGTAAGCTCTGCCAAATCGTTTTTACTCTCTCTTACCCTAAAGGTATAAAGAGGCAAAAAGTTTCAAATAAAAGTAATTATTGCAATCTTTTTTGTCGCATCTTTTAAGAGGGGCATTATTATTCGTACATCCCAATCTTTAAGTATTTTTCTTTCCTTCCAAACTTTATTGAATAAGTGTGTCAATAACTCCATTCAATTTTCGCCTAGATTTTTAATCATTTCTGTAGTGATTTTCCTCATTTCAACAATTTTACAGTTTCATCTACTTCTTGTATGTTTATTTCTTCTAGCTCGACGTCTTCTTGATCATTAATGTTTGTTTCTTCAATGTATTTTGATGTTCGGTTACTTTGTACGTTTCTTCAAAATATTTTTGCCATCTTTTCATAATCTTTTCTTCTTATTGTAGTTGTCTTACCGTCTTTGATTTTAACTTGTCTTATATTCTCATTTTTTGCTTTCCTTACAGTTTAGGAAAGTTTAGATTTGAATTGTTTTGTTTGATCTTATGGGACTGTTGTTATTTAGAGGATTATCTGCAGATTTGGACAGTTTTTTATGCTATTTGTTCCCCAGAGCAGTACCTCAGTTTATTTTGGATACATATTCCAAGGAATATGATTGGTTTTCTTAAAATCAAAGATATGTTAAATCTGCTTGCACCACGAGAAAGCTTGCTCTTTTTGGCATCTAAAAGTGAGTTTTCGTCGGTTGACATCTGAGTAATTACTCCAGGAAAAAATTGCAAAGCCAACGGTGTACCAGAATTCCTTCGAAGTTGACCATATTTGGATTGTTATAAAACAAAAACTAAGTAGAATATTTCGAAACGGCTTTCACCATGCGAAAGCCCAATACTAATACTATATAAAGTTACTTATATAGAGTTTCGTCGATCGAATTTTCACGCCATCACATAGCAATTAAGCACGTAAGGGTTGTAAACAATAATAAATGTATTGACGAAGAAATAACAAAGAACCTAAATCTTAACAGGTGATGAGCAAACCAAAAACATAGAACCTAACTTTGAACCCGCGAATTTCTTGGAGACCCAGCAAACTCAAGCTAAAACACAATTACGTAACAATTTAAGTCAACAAATATTGGTTACTTACGGGTGTACTTTCATCGGGTGGACTGTTTGTCGAAGGTAATCTAGACAGTGGCTAAGCACTCCACAGCACCAACTTTTAATCACCGATTCAGTGTAAGTAAACACACAAGAGGAACGTAAAACATAATTGTTACGTTGAAGCGCAAATCAAGAGTGGCCAGTAATTTGAATTTTACTCTCCAAGAAATGTCGTCGAGCACTAGGTACTTGAAACTCTAAAATTCAAAGTAATATCGAATTCCCCAGACGACGCCAACAGCGAAAGCCCTTCTGTCAAAACTAATTTATAGGTCAGGGGAAGGTACCTACCGCATCGTTCGACTTTGCTTTCTGGTGTTCTTGTTGTTTTCTTGTCTCTCAGTGAGATTTTAGTTCTTCTTCTTTCATCTTTTATATTTAATTTAAAATTTGATGTTCCCGTCAACACAAAGTTAAATGTTAAACTTTTCGGTCCTTTTGTACCTTCAATAACTATTAGTTGTATGTTTATTTTAAAGAGCTCTATCATGTTGCTGCTGAAGAAAAAAATAGTTTGTGTACACATTGTTTGCAAGTTACAGGTACAGATTCCATCAAAATTTATATACAGCGTGTCCTCAATAGGTTCAGCTACAAACACCTATAAATATTAAAGGGGTTATCACCCTTTTACGAGTTAGAACACCTGTACGCGGCAATAAAAGTTCTTCGTAACTAATTCATTATTTACTCGTAAAGTACACACTTGATACACTAACCTACAGTGTACCTGCAATAAACAACAGGTTTATTATACATCTTACATAAGAACGCTTAAAGAAAGTGAAAGTGTCCGTAAATGTGTTAAATTACCATACTACGAAAAGGCGCGTTCAATACACCGGGTGTTTCTGAAGATTCAACCAGCAAGGAAGGGAAGCAGTCGAACTTGAAACTGCGGATGAGTGGTCATTGAAGATTATCACTATCAATTTACGTCAATTTATCTCTTAGGGCTGATGGTACATCAATTCGAAGACCGCAACAATTAGGAGACATAACCGGAGTCTCTCGTTTCATGCGAGCTCCTAAAATACGTTAACTGTTTATACTCGCGGTGCAAAGCGAGTTTGTGTTATTTTCGGACTGTCGCAGAGCGTAACGCATATGGCATATAGTTCTAGTACGTCTCGGGCATTCGGCGCCTGAAGATCTAGACCGCGAGATAGCGTTTCTTTCCCCGAAAATTCGCGAAAGATATGCCCCCGAGTGCCCCCGCGGAGAAATGAAAGAGTTCGCGGAGTCCGGAAGCAGCGCCTCTTTGGTGGCGGCCGCCGTCGCGGCGATGGAGAGGAGCTCCCGGAGGAGCGAGGCCTTCAGGAAGAGGTGTTTTCCCGGTGGAAAGGACGTCGACTCCCGTAGGAAGCGGTCGGACGCCGGAGCTAAAAATACCGGAGAGCGGACGCCGTCGGTCGGACGCTCCGAGCTCCATCGTCACGCCGTAAAGACAGAAGAGACGCCGTCCAAAGTGGAGACGGACGATGACGTTTTCGAGCTGGCCGTGAAAGATTTCGACCTGGCAGCTCTGGACGTGCAGAGATTCGTACGAAATTCCACCAAAGATTACCGCTCCTGCGATAGCGAAAGATTTGAGGACGACAACTCGACGGATGAGGAAGTAGACAGTGATCAAGATGAGGTAGTGAGTAGTGGCAGTGAGTCCAACGGTGGATTGGAGACCATCACCGAAGAAGATAGGATTACCACTACGGCTGATAGTAGTTTAAGGTCTACAGAAGGTATTTCTAGTGTGTAAAGCAATGGGGTGATCTAGAAGACTGTGAGGTTGAAGGTAGAAAATTAGTGGGTTGGCAACCCTTACAATAAACGCAACCCAAATTTCTCAATTTGACAGAAAATGGATGAGATTGCGGAAGCAGTGTTGCCAATTTATTTCATAAGTTTATCATGCCCTCGCTTCCTAGACTGAAAATTTTATTGATCATACGGTGCGATTGATTAGAATTCATTCAGCAAATAAAAACTGGCGACCTTGATTCAGAAATAAAGTATGCGGATTTTATATTGTTCTGTTTTGATGAAAGAGGATTTCTTGTTGAATGTTTTTGTTTGCATACAGTGGAATGCAGTTATACGTAAAACTTACTAATACAGTTTTTATTACATTTTTAATATATTTGTGTTAAATTCTGCAGATATTCTTTTTGTGAATCGCCTGCATTCAACAGGTGGATAGATAATTCGGGTCGTAAACATAATCGAACGTTATCATACTTCTGTGTGTAATTAAACGGAAAGGTTCAAAGCCATTCAATGCGTTGGGCTTATCCGATGCCCCCAAATGTGCGGTTACCTTGAGGCTTTTTCGGCTGTTTAAATTTCAACCCGGATTGCATCCAGTATTCAAAACCTGTCATTTTCCCCATTCACGCGACCATTCACACCGCCCCTAAAGGCTGTGCCACTGCCCTCTATGTGTGAAAGAGGTGAACGAATCCTAAATGAACCGCGGCCCTTAAAAATGCACAATTAACCTCCTTGTGTGAAGCGCGATTCAGAAAATTACCGCTCCCATTTTTGCACTTTTTTTCTTCTTTTCGCTTAAAGCGCTAAATTTAGACCCTTTGAGGTTGGACCCAGAAGTTTGCACTCGTGATCGTTGTGTTCAAACGTTTAAATGAAGAAGTGTGCGCAATTCGGTCCAATTGAGTCAGCTGACGTCATCAAAAAGTTTATCGTACGGATGTTTGTGCTCAGAATATACAGAAAGGAGGTTTTAATTCATTGAGAAATATGTATTTAAGCAGGATAGATGTGGAAGGATGTGTATGAAATATAATCGAAAATTGCGAGGTTTAAAATTACATTAAAGATTAGTGTTCTGATTTAAAACAGATGGCTTTTAATGCGCGTTCTCAACGTTATGAATACTCCTGCACATTCATAGATATAAATAGCATAAAGTAGAGATTATACTAAGAAGGAAAACGCTGTTGTATAACTCCGATCTTTTGTTTTTATTTAAAACGTGGTTTTAGTAATTTTGCATCATTAATTGATGTACACGATTCTATTCTACGGGAACATTTCAATAACACTTCTATTTTTAGGATATTTACTAAAATTGGAAACATCTGGGAACATTTTTCTTCTCTCCAACGTAGAGGGGTGGTGCATCGACTGCACATCTACTAATAGCATAAAATAAATATACCAAAACCATGGTTAAAAGCACTTTAAAGGTGTATTCGTCAAGTATCAAACTCCAAGAATGAACATCTTCACTCAGAGGAGACGTTAGAAATGTTTAATATACATTAGAGGGTGTTTATTTTTTCAAAGATATAAACATGTTTCTAAAAATACTTATCCAGTCCCAAAAAGTAAAACCTGTACTCTTTCAACCTAAGAAGTTCTTTTTTTCAAAACAAGAAGTGCCCGGTTAAAACAGTACGTTTTCGATAAATTATGTTCTGCGTTTACACCAATTAAATTACAATAATTTTTGGGGTTCCTCAAAACATCAGACCCATTTCGTTGGCGCCCTGCCAAAATGGCCAGAAATAAACGTCTTACTTTCCCAGTTTTGTTAGGCAGCGCTTGTTTAACCACATTTCCGAAATGAACAGTGTTGTGTAGTGACTGTCCAGATAGTTTTTGTCCGTTCGTGGAATCCACACAGAGATGACCCATTCGTGCAAGAACGGAAACAACAGAAGCTCGTTTTCCGGTAGTGTCCATTTTGCTCCAGTTCAAAAATACTTCTTGCTATGCCGCTGTAGACTGCGTTTAGGTTTACGCTTAATCTACTGACACAATTTCCTTCGGGCTTTAGGCGTTTAATATTTCCCAAAATAACCGCTTAATTTAGACTCGGATGTGGCGCCACGTGGAATTGTGTGTTTGGAAATTGCTTGGCCGTTGTTTATGTAAGATTTGCGTAAACGGAAATGCGAATTTCAATTGAATCGGAGACTAAGAAGAGGAGGTAATTCTATTTGGAATCTAAAAGATTTTAAAGCTTTCACTAAATTTCAATTAAGAAAACAAAAACAAAGCATACCTGATTAGTGATTCAAATCTAATTCCCTTTTATTTTAAATACTGAGTTTTCCTCCATTTTCGTACAACATTTGTAGGAATTCTACAACAAAAGATCTAAAAGGTCAATTGGAGATATAATGTGTCAGATGCACGTTGCAGGGCCGTCCCAGCGTTACGTTCGCGACGGACACTAGACGTTTGTAAGAAAATTAATTTTAGAAAGTACCGCAAACAATGGAAGCAGGGTTTGCTCCGTGTATCGATTGAAAATTTATAAAGGCCTTCGCTGGCGGGACTGGCGTGCAGCTTTCAAAGCAATAACTTTTTGATCTGACGCGAGATTTATCGGGAATCTCTACCCTGATTACGAAGCGCATCCTCTGAAAAACTTTATGGACTTTTCTAATCATCTAGGAGGCGACTCTAGTTTAGAGGACGAATCCACGATAAAAGGACAGGGACGATGGTCCGGCAGCGTGGGTTCAAACCAAGATTCCACATCCGACATATCCACGTCATCATCTGACCAACAGAAACTAAAAGGTTCGAAAACGATTTTTAGGGCTTTCGCAAATGATGGCTTTGCAAAAGCGATGAAGTTATCATCACCGTCATTATTATATAGATAGCTCCACGCGTTGCGACGAGTTCCAATGGATACAAAGGGAGAGTGACAAGTCGTCGTCTCCGAGAATGGACGAACACCTCCATGCGAAACCACCGATAAGCAGGTCGAGCAGCAGGGAAAAGGCCCAAAGGAAATCGCAGGAGAAAGATCATCCTGGCAGTTTGGGTCGGAGGAGGCATCTCCAGAACCGACAGGAGCGGGATCAAAAGTCGCGATCGTCGCATGTCATCAAAAGCCCGCCGCGGTTCGATGACTACCAAGTCTGCCAGAGCTGGTGTTGCAACCCACACCAGGAGAACAACGTCTACTACGACAATTTTCATAGGAGACACGAGAGGATTGACCCGCAGAGGTATGGGAGTAGTCCGATGCTTATGGAGCAAAGGTTTGGAGATCGAGGGAGTCACCCCGACATTTATAACGATTGCGGGAGGTACAGGTATGACGCCCCTCCACCTATGGGGTGTTGTTCGTACCACATGGCGCCTCCGTGTTGCTTTCTCGGCGATTCCAGAAGCTATCACTGGACAGCGCCGTCTTATATGAATAAGGTTAATGAACTGCCCTCCCAATAAAAATGTCCTTAACATCACATCCTGCCATCGATATGTTTCCGTGATAAAATTGTTTTCAGCCTCAAGAACACGATGAAAGGTACAGGAAACTTCAAGGCGAGAAGGAGAACTTGCAGCTTCAAGTGCAGGTCCTCACCGAGCAGATCGAGGCGCAAAGCGACAAGATCACAGACCTGGAGAAATCTTTACAAGAGAAGAAACAACAGCTGATCAGCACGGAGGATGTTTTGCAAAGAGTTAGCTTAAGTTTTTTTTTGCACGTTTTAGTTGATCTTCATACTTCTTATAATATAGGAAATGCTGTCGAGGTCATCGCTAGAAACGCAGAAGTTGGAACTGATGTCGGGTATGAGCGAGTTGAAGCTTCAACATGCCGAGTTAGAGAGGGAGCTGGTGCAGTTAAGGAGCACGCAATACAATAACAATTCGACTGCAGATTTGAACAAAAAGTTTCACCCCAGGATTTCACCGCAACCTCACCAGACGTCTACACCTATTCACCATTCAAGCCAACAGGTAACATATTATACTCTTGAGATATTAACGGGTAATCAAAAACAACTTGAAAAGTTATAATAAACCAATTTTATTTCTGTGGCAAAATAAAATTTATTTGTTTGTTATAGGATTTGTTGTTTTTTTTTTGTTCGTAGAATCTAAGAACTTCACCATCGCCAAGTCAACTGTCCAGTTCTTTGTCCTCATCACCTCGAAAGGTGGATGCGTCGAACCAACAAGAAGTTCAACCCCCCAAGGTTTGATAACGTTTTATTAATAACCACCAGAAAATTTCCAGATGTTTAAATTCTAAAACGTTTCAGACCCCTCCGGCTAATTACCGAAGACAGATAGACCTGCAGTACTCCAGTCTCCCGAGGCAGCAATTTTTAAGTAATGGCGGAGCGTTGGGGGTGATGGACTCGAACGCCAATCCCACCGACGGGGCCAGGAAAGGCGTAGCCTTTGGTAGGGGGTTTTCTACTCTGCTAGGGGGTCGGTCTCGGGGACACTCCGTTCCCAACTTAGGTGATAGCTCCAGTCTTTGGCATGCGTCTCGTTCTTATTCTCTTACCTCCTAATCTCTTTCCACTCTTTCATAGCCGTGCACAACCGATCCTTTCTGCTTGTCGTCTCTTTACTTCTAAATGTTGTTATTAATTGTTAAGTGCTATTGATGTTTGTGCATGCAGTGAGTTTATTTTTATACAAGTAACATAGACAAACTCACTGTATGTAATGCTTTGAAGTATGCTTTATAATGCTAATGACTTGAGCTATCTACACACACTAGCTTTCTTTATCCTGAATAGCCACAAGCAATATTATTTATTTATTATGTATTATAGAGATTGTAATGACAACATGCACCTTTCCTGACTCTTTATAAATTATTCGAATCATTCCCGTTCACAAGAAGCAAAAGGAACGCATGAATAGCATCATCATAGAATAACAACATAACTTTTAATCACACCATTTTTCATCTCTAACTTTTTTTTAACGATTCCTTGTAGCCGAAACAGAGAAAATAGTAATTGAAGACGTCAGCGATGCTTCGCAGTCGCCGACGTTGCAGTTCAACAAAAACAAGAGCGGCATAAAGAAGATCTTCGGAAAGCTGAAGCGCTCCGGATCGGGAAATTTGGAAGATCTGCCCGGCATCGGGGAGTTCCAGAGGGGCGGAGTCAGAGCCACGGCCGCGGCCAGGTTAGGATGGAGTGATCCGCAAGCCTCGCAAAAGTAAATCATTTTTCACGTTTTTTAACAATGTTTAACGGAATGCATAGGGTATTCTCATTTTTCACGCAACATGCTTCTCGCAAGCTTAATTGTTTATTATAATTTTATTTTATTGTATATATAAATATGTTTTTGTATATAAGTTCATTTGTATATACCGAATGATCAAAAACTACGAATGATCAAAAAGGTTGGTAGCCTAACTGTGGAGTAAAAGGTTATATTTTGTCAAATTTGGAACTCTGCCAGATATAGGAATTTCCTTGTTACCCAGTAATGAGAAAAACCAGGATGCAGGAAACGAGGACATAGCAGGAGAGAAGACAGAGAGAGAGACAATAAAGGGAACCAGAAGCTCTTTTACAAAATTCTGAAAAACCTGAGACTACGGAAAACAAATGAGGATATAGCAGTTAGAAGTAAGGACTTTGCTAACACATGAAGAAGAAATCGTGAAGAGATGGAAAGAGTACTTAACAAACCAACCCGGGACATACCTAAGAGAGAAGAAAACACCGAAGAGAAAGGGGGGAAGAAACAGCAACACAAAAACTCAGAGAAAAATGATAAAACACCTCGTCACTAAAGTAAAAACAAAAACATGGGAAGACTTCGGAGAGATGACAGAGAGAGAGACAATAAAGTGATCCAGAAACTCTTTTAGAAAATCCTGAAAAACCTGAGACTAAGGAAAACAAATGAGGACATAGCAGTTAGGAGTAAGGAGCAGTTATGAGCAGTTATGAGCAGTTATGAGAAAGTTAGGAGTTTGTTAACAGATGAAGAAGAAGTTATGAAGAGATCGAAACAGTACTTAACAAACCAACCCAGGACATCCCTGAGGAGAAGAGAACACCGAAGAAAAAGGGGGGAAGAAACAGCAATACAAAAACTCAGAGAAGCAATTAAAGGAACGAAAAATGGTAAACACCTGGTCACTGAAGTAAAAACAAAAACATGGAAAACTTCGGAGAGAAGACAGAGAGAGAGAGAGAGATAATAAAGGGGACCATAAACTCTTTTACAAATGAGGTCATTGCAGTTAAGAGAAGTTTTAAGTTTTAAGTTTAGAGAAGTTTTAAGACAATAAAGGGAATCAGAAACTCAGAGACTACGGAAAACAAATGAGGACATAGCAGTTAGAAGTAAGGACTTTGTTAACAGATGAAGAAGGAGTTATGAAGAGATGGAAAGAGTACTTAACAAACCAACCTAGGACATGCATACCTGAGGAGAACACCGAAGCGAAAGGAGGGAAGAAACAGATTTGATTTTTTCTTTTGGAGAAACTGTTTCTCTAAACTTATGAATAATTAAATAGATATTTAAATCTCACCTTACTTCAGAAATGTTGCATTTCTATGATAAACAGTGCGTAAGTCCTTCACTGATTTTATTGTGTGGCATAAACCCAACATTAAATTCACACCCAGCTTGTGGCAATGGGTAAAGATGCAACAATTATAGGAATGGGACAAACATTTGTGGATATTCCCTATCTTAAGGTAAAGGGTAAAAGAACACATTCCCAATTTCCACAACGTAAGGAGTGAAGTAATGCGTTCGAAATAAAAAAAAAATTCATATATTAAAATACACACAAAAATATTCAGCATTAAAAAGAATACATTTTAAGCCAAGAAAAATATTGCAATAGATTCAAAAACGTGTTATAAGGACAATTTCTCTTATAAACCGATTAAAACATGATTATAACTTTAGTAATAAAAAAATTATAACTTGCGATGTACCTTTTTTTAAGCTGATTTTGTCATTTCTTCTTATTTAGCCACCCCGACAAGCCATTTGACGATTGGGACACTGACGACATTTGTGCATGGCTCCAAGATCTAGGCCTCGACCAATACCACGCAGAATCGAAACGTTGGATCAAAAACGGAAAGCAAATGCAAGAAGCCTCGATTAACGAAATAGAAAAAGAACTGGGTATTAAAAATCCGCTTCACAAGAAGAAGTTGCAGTTGGCGTTAATAGATAATCAGGAGAACGGCTCGAGCGATCCGCTTTTAAACAAGGCGGGAAAGCTGGATACCGCGTGGGTGCTCAGATGGTTGGACGACACGGGTTTGCCGCAATACAAAGAATCGTTTCTGATGAACCGCATCGACGGCAGAGTTCTCCACAGACTGACGATGGACGACTTAGCGCTGCTTCACGTAACGTCGCTTCTGCACGTAGCCAGCTTGAAAAGGGGCATTCAGGTGTTGAGGGAGAACAATTACGAGCCCGGTTGCTTGCAACGGAGGTCTTTACCCGAAGATCCGGAAAAACCGAATTCGAAAACGATCACGTTTTGGACGACGCACCGGGTTATGGAATGGTTGAAGGCTGTCGATTTAGCGGAATACGCACCTAACTTAAGAGGGTCGGGCGTTCACGGCGGACTTATGGTTTTGGAGAATAAATTCACTGCCGAACTTTTAGCTACGCTCTTATCTATACCTCCCGGGAAGACACTGTTGAGGAGACACTTAAATACGCACTTTAAAGATTTGCTCGGGAAGGATGTTATACAGGGTAAACGGGAAGCCGAGGGGACGTTAGGATATATACCGCTTACACCATCTTCGAAAGTAAAGGTAAGAAGTAAATGATTTTATTAATATATAGTGTTTAAAAAAATTCTAAGGGGCTTTAAATTAGTAATTACAATATTTTTTGCAGATTGTCAAAAAATCCCATTTTTCATTAAAACGCAACAAAAGTAAGTCGGAAGCGGATTACGGCGATCTAGTGTGCCCAATGAATTCCGGCTGTCAATCAGGTGATCACTCTGGTTCTTCGCTTAACATTTTGGGTGTAAGTTACTAACAATTCTAATATTTCTTCCATTTTTCATATTAATCAGCAAAGGAAATTTCTTTATACAAAATTTTTTTTTTATTTAATTTATTCATTTTTGTTCCATTTCTATATTTCCATTTCTATTTTTGTTTTCAAACTATAACTTTTTAACATTTAAGATAAAAGAAATTTTCTTTTTTGCTCTATGTGTCTATTAACTGTACCCGTTTTTTTTTCTTGATACAATTTCTTAGGTCCATTTCTTTATTTATAAGTTATAATTGTGACATAAGCGCTGGTAACGAAACCAATTTATATCGACGACTTCTTTTCATGCTGTTCTATGGACGTAGGTACCAGAAATTTTAATCATAGAGTGTTAACGGCCTTGTTGAGTTTTGGTTTTCAAATGACAATGGTGCGTTTGTGCTTCTCTTATTTATTAGTGTATAAAAAGTACTTGTAGATTAGTGCATCGAATGTCTAACGTAGTGTTCTAATACTATTACAAACTACGTACATATCAATTTCAGTACATACACAGAACCACGTTTGGTATAGCGCATTCACTTCTTCTAATGTTACGGCTGCCTCAGCAAGCTACGTTAGGTTATGTGTAGGGCCCGGATCTTTATTTATTTAAAAATGACAAATATTTAAATATAATATTTTTAAAAAAACGTGAAATATTTATTAAAAACGCAATATATTTACTAAAATTTTTTAATACACAAAAGACTAGAAATGATACAATTTACAATTAATTAAGTTTACATTAAAATCATTTGTTTACACTGCATATAAATGTTTTTTTTAATGATCGAAAGTAAATCTTCTTTGATTATCTCGAAACAAAGGAGAATCATATTAAGGAGAATCATAATTGGAGTATCATATTATTATATGATATATCCAGTATAAATTTCTTAAAAACTGCACACCTAAAATGAAAATTGAATTTTTTATCGATTTTTTGATATAAAGACGTTACAATTTAAGAAATCAGTTCTAATACTTTTCAATGAACATTTTTTAATAAAAAATCTGTGCGAGATATCAAAAAATTGTTTCGATCATATTATTTTATGATATATCCAATATAAATTTCTAAAAAACTGCACATCTTAAATGAAAATTGAATTTTTTATCGATTTTTTAATACAGACACCTTAAAATTTAAGAAATCAATTCTAATATTTTTCAATGAACATTTATCATTTTATAATAAAAAATCTGTG
>JAWQRJ010001533.1:0-15605 GCA_033557515.1 Diorygopyx duplodentatus | reverse complement strand
GAGTTGAAGCTGGGCATAAAGGTGGAAAGCGTACGTGTAATAAAAGAAGCACAAACAGTAAATGGAAAGGAGTTGTAAAAATGACCTCATGGGAACAAAAATTATTAATAATGAAAAACAAAAACAAACTAAAGGAGAAGCCAGAAGGGAAGAATTTGTTCATCGACAGCGATTTGACACAGGAAGAGGAAAAGATGCAGAAAAAGTTAAGAGGCATTGCCAGGGACGAAAGACAAATGGGCAAAGGAGCGAAGGTACGGTACCGGAAAGTGTGTATTAACGACCAGTGGTGGCACTGGGACACTAGTAAGGGGGATCTTATACAGGCAAACAACTGATAAAAGAAAAGCGACGGGGAAAACTGATGACGACCAAGGTAAAGGATAAGATACAGATGGGGAAGGCGAAGATATCAAAGGATGAATTAAGAATAGCTACATGGAATGTTAGAACATTACTAAGACCAGGAAAAATGCAAGAAGTAGCGGCCGTATTGAAGAGATACATACAATATAGACATAGCAGGAATTCAAAAAACAAGATGGAAGGGCCAAGGAGTAATAGAGAAAGAACAGTTTACGCTTAAATACTCAGGTGATATAAAACAAAGTCAACATGGTGTAGCGTTTATAATACAGAAGAAAGCCAGTGACAAAATACTTGATTACAAACCAATATCAGAAAGAATAGCCTATATAAGGATCGAAACTAAACCTTTTAATATGTCACTGTTAAATATATATGCACCAACTGAAAATGCAGAACGAGATGAAAAAGAAAGTTTCTATGGAAAAGTGGAAGAAGAGATATACCGAAATAAGATACGTTTATAATGATGAGAGACTTTAACGCCCAGATAGGAAAAGAGGAATTTATAAATCAAGTAGCCGGCAAAGAGACATTACATGAAAAAACCAACAACAATGGATTAAGGCTCTGCGAACTGGCAACAAGAACAAATATGATAATCATTAGCACTAAATTTAAACATCCCAATCACCGTAAAATAACACGGAAATCACCGGACCAAAAACACTCTTCACAAATAGATCACCTACTGATCAAGAAATGAAAAGAATCATCTATAAAGGATGTAAGAACATATAGAGGAGCAGCGCGGTCTCCGATCATTTCTTGGTAACCGCCGCCCTCAAACAAAAGATTAAAAAAGCAATAAAAAACAAAAATGTGCAGGCTAGCTAAATGGGATGTAGACAAACGCAAGAAGAACACATAAGAAAAAAATATGAAGAAGAAATAGAAAGAGAATTAGGACTAGACCTGGAAAATAACGATATAAAATGGAACAATGTTAAAGAATGCATAGAAAATACAGCAAAAATACAACTTGGTAAAATGAGAAAAGAAAACAAAAAAGGATGGTGCGATGAAGAATGCCACAAAATTCAAACGAATAAAATGAAAGCAATATTGGAATGGATTAAAACAAACAAAGATGAAGACAGGGAAGAATATTAGAGAATACGAAAAGACAGTAACAAAATCATAAGAAAACACAAGGGAGAATATATTGATAACCAAATAAAAAAGATAGAGGAAGAAAAAATAAACAGAAACTCCAAAGGATTTTACAAAAAAATCAGCGAGCAAAATAAGGTATATAAAAGCAAAGTGGGAAGAATAAAAAACAAAGAAGGAAGAACAGTGACGAAGGAAGAAGAATATAAACAAGTCTGGATGGAGTACTTCAAGGAACTGTTATGTGAACCAGGGAAGCAGCTTAATTATGAAATCACGACAGATGGTGAAGAGAAAACTGAAATTAAGACCAAAGAACCGACAAGAGAGGAAGTGGATGAAATCATTGATAAAAGAGAGATATTACACTATCATAAAAGAGAGATATTACAGAGGTATTACACTACTAAACGTCGCATATAAAATACTATCAACCATATTTCAGAAGCGACTGCTGACCAACATCAAAGACAAAATAGGACAATACCAATACGGTTTCATCAAAGGAAAATCTATGGTAGATGCTATATTCACGCTCAAGCAAATGATGGAAAAAGCTTACGAGTGTAAATTGGAAATAGAAATGCTTTTCATCGACTTTCAACAGGCATTTGATCCGATCAGGAGGAATAAACTAATGGAAGCACTTGAGGAGATGGGGGTGGAAAAGAAAATATGCCGATTAATAAGAATGACTGTGAGTAGCACGAAAGCCAGCATTAAAACATCTAGAGGAGAAACAGAAAGCTTTATAACCAATAAAAGAGTGAGACAAGGAGACACTCTATCGGCAACATTGGTCAACATAGCCTTAGAATATGTAATGAGAAAAATAAATAAAGAGAGTCTCAGATCAGGAGGAAGTCAAATAATTGCATATAGTTATTCCCACTAAAACAAGAAAGATAATGGAGAAAATTCTAAAAGAAATGGTAACCGAAGGAGACAGAATGGGCTTAAAAATTAATGAAGATAAAACAAAAATAATTCGACTGGGAAAAAAGAAATGAAATAGGAAGATAAAAATTTGTGGTTTTGAATTTGAAGAAGTGAATAAATATAAATACCTCGGTGTAATGATATCTGGTACAGGAGAGAGAACACTGGAAATCAAAGAAAAAATAATGATGACCGGAAGAGCGTTCCAAGCCAATAAGAAAATGTTAAAAAGCTAAATGCTTGCAAGAAACACGAAGCTGACTATATATAAAACAATAATAAGACCTATAATGATGTCCACGGCGGAGACAATAACAATGACCAAAAAAGAGGAAGAAGACCTAAAGATCGCAGAAAGGTAGACGATGAGAGCAATAATGGTGCCAATCAAATTATCGGAAAACGAACATAGAATTAGAACAAATGATGAGATCTACACTGAAATGGCTGAAGTCGACATAGTGACTAAAATTAAACGGCAAATGGTGAAATAGTTTGGTCACATTTGGAGAGTGAGTGCAACATGCCACACAGTGTTAGAATGGAATCCAGGAGGAAGGAGGAGGAGAGAGAGGCCACGATCAAGATGGTTGCAAGAGGTTGAAGAAGATTTAAAAAGAGCCGGAATAAGAGGATAGCAACAGAAGACGAGTGACAGAAAAATTTGGAAATGTATAAGACAACTGGGACTAATCCACCCAAGAGTATGGATTTAGAAAGCTGAAAAGCGACACAACTCCACAGGGAGTGTTAAGCCATCATTCATTCATATCAATTAATATTATATTTTTTTATTATATTATATTTCAGTTTAGTTGTGAAGAAAGAAGAATACTTTTATAAAAAAAACAAAAGGCGTTAATGGATTAATCATTATGATTAAACTTAGGTTGATAATTCCTTTGTACAAACAGTTTTAGCCAAAATTATATTGGGATTTTGTAAGCTTAACTGATATCGGGTGTCACTAAAAAACAGATAAAATTAAGGTTGGAACAAAAAAATTGCATTTTAAAAACCAAAATTCTCAATCATGTGAGTAGCTAAACGAGAAAAGTAGTACTCCTAACATTTAATGTATTTTCAGGAATAATTACGAGTCCAATGAACACAGAACTGTGTCATAATTTTGTAATTCTAGCAGTAGCATATTGTTTTCAATAATTTTTTTAAAAAAATAGCAATAAAAATCAGTAATTTTCATTGCTAATTTTCAACATTTCAAGCACGAATTATAATTTTAAACTCGTTTTTCTTGCAACGATATATTCAAAAAGTTAAAAGATAAAAACAGTGATGCCAACTGAACCATTTATTTTGAATCACATGTTTTAATGTTATTGCTTTTCATAACGATATAACAATTAAGAATGACTTTGAAAAGTTTTGTTATGGTAGTTATATTAATTTGCAAGGTAAAGTGCTAGAAAAACGTATTTGCCATTAGTGGAGTTAGTTTTTAGCATATATCAGATCTTTTTGTGGAGATAATAAATGATAATAAATTTTGCAAAAACATGAAAGGCATTAAAACGAATTTAAACATACATTTAATAAGTCAAAACTTTTGTTTGTCTCGATTCAAATTTAATTCAAAATTATAATAAATGTCTTTATTTATTAATTAGGTGCTTTTCGCTTTTTAATATATTTTGATTGAGATCATTTCTCATTCAGTTATTCACAAGCAAATATTTGTCAACTGTTGACTAGTTGTCAATTAATAACGTAAAGACTCAATTTTAAATAATTATACTAAAAAAAAAATGGGTGTAAAATGAGTTGCATAACCAACAGTTATTTTACTCTCAATTCCCAGGTTACTACGATTGTTTTACATAATATACATTTTGTAGCTTGTTTTTATTTAGTTTTTCAATGCCTACTTGGCGCGTTGTTTTTTTTTAACACACATTTATTAACGTTGCCAGAAATCCCCTGAACACGCAGGAGTTCGCGTTTGCGCTCACTTCCTCAGCAATCACGTGACCCACAACGTCACCAACAGATAACGATTAGTCGTGCGAATTTCAGGCGACATTTCCAGAGATACTGCGATTTGCGTTCGGCGTGCAGTTGGCGTTGCGTCGCGTTTTCGTCCGAACAACGTACCGATAACGATCCAGCGACATGGGCTCGTTGTTTAGGAGCGCGGAAATGACCCTGTGTCAGCTGTTCTTGCAGAGCGAGGCTGCGTATGCGTGCGTGTCCGAGCTGGGAGAGCTGGGCCTCGTCCAGTTCAGGGATGTACGTAAGGTTTTCCCTCGGGACCGACAAAAAAACGCCTAACGGCCCCCGCGCCATTTCCAGCTGAACCCGGACGTGAACGCGTTCCAGAGGAAGTTCGTGAACGAGGTGAGGCGCTGCGACGAGATGGAACGGAAGCTCCGGTACCTCGAGAAGGAGATCAAGAAGGACGGGATACCGATGCTGGACACCGGGGAGAACCCGGAGGCTCCACAACCCAGGGAGATGATCGACTTGGAGGTACGGAAAATGTTGTTGAGAAACGTTGCGCTTATCCCGACGAAACAATGGAAGCTTGAGTGTGTGTGTCGTAAATTTCGACGACAAGAAACAAAAGAAGTACAATTAAAAACAATTGAACTGATAGATAACGTTAAGTAATGGTAGAGTAGAAAATATTTTAGATCGTTAATAAATACCAACTGTACAAGCTTAAAATAACTTTTTAGAAATTGAAAATTAAAGTAAACAATTATGACGTGGAATAGAGAAGTAAATAACAACGAAGTATTTACGTATTCTAGTTTATAACAATCTGCTGCATTTTTTTTATAGGCCACTTTTGAAAAATTGGAAAACGAACTTCGTGAAGTAAATCAGAACGCCGAAGCATTGAAAAGAAACTTCTTAGAGCTGACAGAATTGAAGCAAATTCTTCGCAAAACCCAAGTATTCTTCGACGAGGTAAGACATTTTGAAAATTTTTATTTTGTCACTTTTTTTTAGTGTAAATATGATCACCTAGCATGATATATATATATATTTATATATTTTTAAATCCAATACTAATTCTTGGTATTAATAATTAATAATTTTTTTATAGTTTCTCCTGTTTCTCGGTTGTTTTATCAATTTCTCCCTTCAAATTATCTTCAATTTATTTATTTTCTGTATCCCCCCCCTCATGACTTTCTATTGTTTATTGCATATTGGAGAACTGCATTTTGTTTTTTCTGGTTAAAAATAAGTATTTTTTTCCTGTTTTGCATAAAGAAATACTTGTTTTTGCTGTTTATAATATCTAATTCTACGGATGCTATATACGCTTTTATTATTTGACATATCAGGGAATGTTAAGCTTATTTAAAGAGCTATTATTGAATGATTTAATGGGAATTATGAATTCTGTAAAAAAGTATTGTTATTAAGTAGTTATGTATATCTAAAAATTTACAAAATTCATATTACGTTCATTTGATTATAATATCTTCGAGATTTGAAATTTTTACCTGATATGGACATACTTAAATCTTTCGGAGTACTTTCTTTTTTCCTTTCTATCTGACCTTGTTTAAATTTCATAGGGCTCCATATTGGGCGAAAAATTGGAACCTATAGGGCTAGAAACCATTATGCTTCAGTAAGTTAAGCTCGCTTGCGTTATTTTTGTTTTTTTTTTTGGAATCTAACTCCGTATAAAGCATCCGTTTGCTATATTATTTAATATTGTTTTTGTTTATCTATTTTAAAATTGCATGCCTTTATATTTCGGATATTAATGATTGAGTTTTTGCATATTGTTTTTTTTTTAAATTTATTTTAATTAATTTGTAAACTTTATATATATTTACTAACTTGCATTTCAGCTGAATAATGTAAAATTGGGGTAAATTTGTTTTTTTATTAACCATTTATAAGCCTGGTGTTACAATGCCCGTGCAATTTTTGTAAACACATAAAATGGGATTCACATGAATAATCGCAAAATTCCTATCGTACCTTTTATGTTCTTTGTCCTTGAAATGTGATTTTGGGGTTGTATATAGGATGTCTTAATAAAATCAGTTGAATAAGTTGCTAAATAAATTTTATGATTTATTTCACTACAAAAACAAAATAGAAAAAAAAGATTCTTTATCAGATTAAGTATAGCAATCTTAGATTATTTATTTATAGACTACAGACAAACGTTTAATTTTATTCCGATATAAGAATTTTTACGCACTCACAACTATTTGACATTTAGGACATCCAGTATACAGCTCTAATTCTTTAACCTAATTGTATGTTTTTGTTTGTTACTTATTAATTTTCTAATTTAATTTTTTATTAACTTAAATCTCTATTAATATCATTTTAATTTGCATTTCTATTTATATATGTTTGTTTTTTATTTCCACCTGTTGTTACTGTGTCATGATTCATATCGTTTTATTTTTATGAGTCATTCAAAAAGATTTGGTTTAACGTTTAGGGAGCACAGTTTCATTGAGTGGTGTATTTACTCCAGACGAATGATAAGAGATTGATAAAAAAAAAGATGGGAGAATCTGAGAGAGAAAAATTCACTTCATTTAATTGTGTAAAGCAAAGTGGTATTATTACCAGAATTCATTTTCAGAGTAAAAAATCTCTTTTGAAGTCTCTCTTGAGAAACGCCTTGAGAACGGATTATGAATACGGTCTTAACAGATTATAAAGACATTTTTGTTTAAACTTTGTAGGTTTCGTTAGCTTTTTTAAGCAGCTTAAGATTTTAAAATATATCTCGAAAGTATACAATAAACACAAAGTTGCGCAATAGCCTTATGCAACGGCGACTTATCTAACGTAGGTTTATTTTATTAAATTGTAATCTGTGTCAACGAAACATTAGCTTTAAATCCTGTTGTATACTTTAATACTCGGATTTAATTCATGTGTTAGTTTTGTACTAATCCGTTTGATTGAAAACTGATATGAATTTCATAATCAACAGGATTTGTCTCTTTTTTTTTGAGTAAAAGTAGAATGTATCAGGAACAATAATAAATCATGAATAATTGACAATTATAAAAAGTAATGGACTTTGTACTAGCGATGTATTATTAGATTTTCTCTGAAGACCATGTGATCGAGCTTCTAATAATTTGTATTCAGCTCATACACACAATGGCCTGTTTGCTTGATGATGGTTTAGAAAGTTGGCCTTGCAAAAAAAATTTCTCTCTCTTTATCGTAATGTTTCTCTCTGCGAAGAATGTCTTTGTTTCTATGTGGCCACTAACCGAGATTTTTGTATGAAACTAACTTTGGTGTAAAACAATTGGTATGGTGTTAATATTGCTTATAACTAATTACATTGTTTTGTTGCAATAATAAAGGTATTGTCACACTTAATAGATTAATTTTTAATGCAGGAGTATTTGGTAAATATGATTTTTAGGTGCTACTCTACTTACTAGTTCTATTATTATTCTTTGCCTTCTTAATCGATAACCTTTCTACTTTCTACATTAGATTTCCTTTCGTTAATATTTTCTGTCGACAGTTTAGTTTTCGTGAATAATTGTTGATAGTTTTTCGTTAACCTACTGCACCCTTCCAATACGTGAACATTCCCAATGTGAGAAAACCGAAAGAGGGGTTAAGTGGGTTATTGCGATGGGCAAATTTCGAAATTTTGCTTAAAACGAAAGAACGCGGGCATTGTGTCACCAGGCTGAACGAGGTGGATCTGCTCAGATGGCCGATCCTGCTAGGGAGGAAGAGCAAGTGACACTGCTGGGAGAGGAGGGGCTCAGGGCTGGTGGCCAAGCCCTTAAGTTAGGGTAAAAATTACGTATTTTCATAATATAAATAGCGAGATCGGCCGGAACGTACGGAGAAACGGTGCTAACGAGTTGAAAATTGGTGCGTGCGTTACCCCGATGTTCGCCCTAATAGGGTACTAAAGGTTCGCGATGACTTCTTCGAAAGGTTCACGACAAATTGGGTTTTCGAAGAAACCACCTCATTTGTTTAACATTTTTGTTCGAACTTCGAACGGAACTTATAGTACGCAGTTCAGGATTAGCATTAGGGAGGCGCATACTAGTTTTCAACTTATTACTAACGGTTTCTGCCGAAAAAAAAAAAACTGGCCAAAAATTACGAAAAACCAAACAAATTTGTCCAAACGAAATTTCGAGAGGAACTTTTACAACAAAAGTCCAGTAAAATTTGAAAGATTGACAGTGAGAATTATTACGATTTTTTTTTATTGCAGCAAAATTATACAAAAAATTATTGGTAATGTAGAAGAAATGAACATTTATAAATTAATTATTATTTAATATCCTAAAAATACATCAATGGAAAAATACATTAATTATACATCTGTTAATTTCTTAACCATATAGATTTTTATTCCAAATTTGGGGTATTTCCATTAAATAATCAATTCGAATTATATAATTTATTGCAACGTTCATAAAAATTCCATGTAAAACCGTATTTTTCTCACCTTTAAATTTCACTGGACTTCCTATACAAAAAGAACTTTTTTTTTCTTCAAAATTTCTCCACTTTCTGATGTTCTTTCAGCACTTATATCACCTCTTGGCTGATACTGGTAATTACCGGATGACACTCAGGCAAGCACGTGTCTGTATTTGAGCCCCTGTTTTAATTAATAACAAATAAAAAAAACTTTTGTTTTTTTTGTCAAAATTCCGGTTACTTTGAAGAATACCCCCTGCGAGGGGAACTCGGAAACCCTACATTAATACGCCGGGGTCGTTTCGTGTTAAGTGATCCGACACATTTAAAACTGTATCCTTTTGGATGCTACCTATATTCGGCACATCAAATTCGCTTTTTGTTAGTAAAAAAATTACTTAGCAAGGAAACGGCCCCTTAGATGTGCATGACATACGTTCCGATTGTGGTATTTTGTTATTCGTGCTTTCCTAGTGTGTTTTATAGACCGCATTTCACGACGCTTCTTTGCATATTTATTCTATTTAGTTTTACACAAGACATGTCCCTTTTTAGTTATTATTTTTTGTATTATGTTTAAAAGATTTTTTTTTATAAAATATCACATTTCTGCTATAGTACTTAAAACACACGTATATTTGGTGGTGGTCTCGTGTGATATTACTATTGTAAATGTTGTCGATATTTTGTCATGCTAGGTGTTGGATTGCTTTTTTTATTAGTCCTGATTTTTTTTTTGTTATTTTAAAGAAGACGTACTTTATATTGGTAAACTTGACTTCATCAAACTGTTAAAACTGATAAAAGGTAAGTTCTAAGTGTCGCTAAAGAAATAATGTAGTTTGGCGTAGTCAAGTGTTGAAAATGTGTTTCACGAATAATGATAATAAGTAAATGGGGCCACCCCCTAACTGTCCCCTTGGCTAATACATAATTGTATTCTTGGACAGCACGAGGGTGGAAACCCCACTGAGTCAATGACGAGGGCACTCATAAGCGATGACAGTATAGCACGACAAGGGGGTCTGGGCCCTGTCCAGTTGGGGTATGTATCATTTTCAAGAAAAAAAAAATGCACAGAAAAATCAACTAAAAATTTTCGAAAACCAAAATTCAACAAAAAAAATCATTTCAAAAATACACACGATGATAGTACTACATGATGGGGATATGCAAAAATTAATTTGAATTTTTGATGCATTTTGTTTCTGAGTTTTCTTTTGTTAATGTATTCAAAGAACAGGTTGCATCACTTGAAAACTCTGAACTGAAAACCATCATGGGTGGTATCAAAAAAAAAATCTATATTTCGATAGATATCTTTTTCTTTTTCTGGTATTATTTTCGCTCTATCTCTTTTAATTTTTCCACACATAACAGCAAAAAAAAACATTTTATTACATCTTTCATATTGTACTCACAAAGACACATCATATATCAGTTTTTTTTATAAAAAAAATCGTATCATTATTCATTCAAACCAACTAAGTGACTTTTTGAAAGCAGTTTTCCGGAAAAACCTAACGAATTGGAAGACTACCTACCTTGGTCAGTATTTTAGACACTTTTTTACGTTTTAAATACCACAAACACACACTTAAATCGTCAATTTGCACTTGCCTTAATTTTTAAGTTAAGCCTAATCGAATGGGAACATGAAAAAAGTTTTGCTGTTTCTGTTTTAAATTCCCGAAGCAAACAGGGGTTTCATGTTCGCAATTCTACAGCTAGAAATAAGTATTGTGCCGTCCGTAATTTTGTTTTATGTACAGTCCTTTAGAAAGCTTTTCAGTTAATTGTAATACAATGAAATTGCTGTTTTATTTTGAATTGTTTTTTTTTCCCATAAATAACTTCTATAGCCATTCGCTGCTTTTTTGTGTTGTAGTTTGCTGTTTTGTTGTTGTTCTTAGAGTAGTAATTTCTTTGGAAAATTCATGAGAAACGACTTTTTGGAAAAGTGCTGTGAGAACATCCTTATTTCGTATGCAATTTTAATAGTATCTGTGTACTAAAATCTAACCTTTTAAAATTGCATACAAAATATGTTTTTTTTTAATACAAAAGGGAATACTTATTCTAGATCTAATTTGATTTTATTTTAGCTAATTGGTGTGTGTTTGTTAAACTATTTCATGCATTTATTGCATAATTGTATGATTGCTATACAAAATTGTAGAAAAAAGAGTGATACTAACAAAAACTTTTTCAAAAATCACAAAGTTAACAATGAAGTTATTTTTAAATTCCGAATTGTCAACATATTTAGAGTATACATACTTCGTTCAGGAAATCCAAAGATTGCGACAATTCAAAAATTGTCGTCGGTATAAAAGTGGATGCGATCGAATATAAGTAATTAATCGTTAAACTGATTAATGGAGAACACTTGGACACAAATTTTGTTGATGAATCAAACCGTGAATAACAATTAATTCATCGGTTTTGATGTTTTTCCATTCCAATTTGTTTATGAATAATTTTACAAGTTTAACATTTCTTCAGTTACTTGAAATGATTTGTTTATTCCGCGAATAATCTACTTTTTGTTTTACTTTCATAAAGAACGTATTACCAATTAATGCTTTATTTTAGTTGAAGGCCAGTTTCAAAACTTTCAAAAAAATGTATTGTAATAAAATTTATGTTGTAAAGCTTATTAATACAGTAGAATCTCGATACCGTGAACAAAATAAAACATCGCACGTTCACGTTAGCGATTTATTTACGTAAACGGGGGTTAATCTAAAAACGTAAAATGAAATATTAACAGAGCAAAAAACAGATTATTTGGTGACAAAAAGTCTGAAATATTAGTTTGCTTCTTAGGATTTGTAATTTTTTGCATAATGGCTGTTTCTCTTAGTCTTTTTTAAAACCATGAGGTCTGTAAAGTTCACACCACTATATTCTGCCCATTGGATTGCAGTATTTAATGTAGTTATAGCGCCGTTCAGTGAAACCTTACTTTCTTGAAGATTCGAAATACTGGCCACGACGGTCGGGGAACCCCCCGTATCGAGCGCAGTTCCCCCGGTAACGGATATCATTTGTTCATGTTATACGGTGGCTAATGCGTTGGAAATGTGATTTATGTTATCCGGAGGTTTACGTTATCCGATATTCACGGTATCGAGATTCTACTGTATAGCGTCTTTCTTTAACATTTATTACGTATATAGCAATTTTAATATTAAAATATTGTAATATTAGAATGTAAATGATACTTTTGTTGAAATTAAAAAAAAAATTACAACACCAATTGGCTAAAGTAGAATTTGTAAACTGTAAAGCAAATAAACTGACTGAAACTTTCAAAAACAATAGTTTTGTCGCCGGAGTTATACTGCGCGAAAGGATTCCCGCCTTCGAGAGGATGCTATGGAGAGCGTGCAGGGGAAACGTTTTCCTACGACAAGCGGAAATCGAAACACCGCTGGAAGATCCGTCGACGGTATAAAAATTGTCTAAAGCCCCGCAAACCTTGCCCCCCCGGTATAACGTTCCTCTTTAATTCACGTAGAGCGACCAAGTGTTCAAATCCGTCTTCATAATATTCTTCCAAGGCGACCAACTCAAGACCAGAGTGAAGAAGATTTGCGAAGGCTTCCGCGCGACGCTGTACCCGTGCCCGGAAGCGCCCGCGGATCGCCGAGAAATGGCCATGGGCGTCATGACACGGATCGAAGACTTAAACACGGTCAGGAGAAAAATTAAACTTCCGTGCGTGCGATAACGATTGAATTTTACCGGCTAGGTTTTGGGACAAACTCAGGACCATCGTCACCGGGTTCTCGTGGCCGCGGCCAAGAACATCAAGAATTGGTTCGTTAAAGTACGAAAAATCAAGGCGATTTACCACACGTTGAATTTGTTCAATTTGGACGTCACGCAAAAGTGCTTAATCGCCGAATGTTGGGTTCCGGTACTCGATTTGGA
This sequence comes from Diorygopyx duplodentatus, assembly GCA_033557515.1. Lineage (NCBI taxonomy): Eukaryota > Metazoa > Arthropoda > Insecta > Coleoptera > Scarabaeidae > Diorygopyx > Diorygopyx duplodentatus. Next base: position 2,822 of record JAWQRJ010001533.1, on the reverse strand, counting down.
AAATATACAACTCGCTTTAAGACGCGGTACAGTAAGTATCGGTTGTTGCACTTTATACACCGTGACGAAACATTATCCACTTAGGAACGCAGCGGCAGTTCGGTGCCTCCGATCTTAAACAAGATGGAAACGTGCGAAGACCCGCCGACGTACAACCACACCAACAAGTTCACGACGGCTTTCCAAGCGCTGATCGACGCGTACGGCATAGCGTCGTACCGCGAGATGAACCCGACGCCGTACACGATAATCACCTTCCCGTTTCTCTTCGCCGTCATGTTCGGCGACTGCGGCCACGGGCTGCTGATGGCGCTGTTCGCCGGCTGGATGGTGCTCAAAGAGAAACCGCTGGCCGCGAAGAAGTCCGACAACGAGATCTGGAACATATTCTTCGGCGGTCGGTACATCATCTTGCTGATGGGCGTCTTCTCGATTTACACGGGCCTCATCTACAACGACATGTTCTCCAAGTCGTTGAACATCTTCGGGTCCAACTGGAGGGTGAACGACGTCACGGAGGAACAGGCTTTGGCGATGATGGACACGCACATGCTCGATCCCGCCACCAAGGACTTTCTGGGCTATCCGTATCCGATCGGAATGGATCCCGTTTGGCAACTGGCGAAGAACAAGATTATTTTCCAAAATGCTTATAAGATGAAGGTTTCTATTATTCTCGGAGTGGCTCACATGTTGTTTGGTGTTGCTTTAAGCTTATTCAATCACAGGTAAGTGAAATGTTAAAAAATGTGGAATTAAACCTACCGAGGGTGACTACGGAAATTAATTTCATTCGGATTATCATTTTTTTTCAGGTATTTCAAGAATAAACTCAACATTTTCTGTGAATTTATCCCTCAAGTTATTTTCTTGACGTTCCTGTTCTTGTACATGGTTTCGTTAATGTTTATCAAGTGGGTGACGTATTTCGCGAATCTCGACCGTAAGTGCTAAAATATTAATTGATTACTTTACATAATAACTTGCGTTTTTAGTACCGCACCAGGAGGGTTATTTCAGGTGGGGTCCGCAGTGCGCCCCCTCGATTCTCATAACCTTCATCAACATGGTCCTGTTCAAGGAAACGAAAGTGGTCGACGGCTGCGACGAGACAATGTTCCCCGGACAGTTGGCGCTGCAGAAGTTCCTGGTGATCGGCGCGCTGCTGTGCGTGCCGTGGATGCTGCTCGCCAAGCCCATCTACATCATGCGCAGCCAGAAGGAGAAGGCGGTCCACACGCAGATGCAGCAGGCGACGGAGAACGGCGACGCCGAACAGCCGATGGCGAACAACACGCAGGCAGCGGGCGCACACGGCGCCGGCCACGACGACCACGAGGACATCAGCGAGATGTTCATCCACCAGGGGATCCACACGATCGAGTACGTGCTGGGGTCGGTCTCGCACACCGCCTCGTACCTCCGTCTGTGGGCCCTGTCGCTCGCGCACGCCCGTAAGCAAATTGTCGCTCGAATCTCGAAAATAGTTTTAATATTTTTCTTTTTAGAACTTTCCGAAGTATTGTGGAACATGGTGTTGAGTAAAGGGCTTATCATCGACGATTGGAGGGGTGGCATCGCTCTCTACATTATCTTCAGCTTCTGGGCCTGCTTGACTATTTCCATCTTGGTTCTAATGGAAGGATTGTCGGCGTTTTTGCATACGTTGCGTTTGCACTGGTAAATATCCTAATTTTCTTTTTTACTTTCTCACGTATAAAGAGGTTATTATGGCATTCTAAGAATAATGGTACCATTTTTGGCCTTTGGTCTGTCCGTCCGTCTGTAAGATATGTAGTTTGTGGCCTGCAGATCTGGCATTTCTAATCCTTGTAGGTAAAAAAGTTTCAAATAAAAGCTGCATGGTTTCTCATTTCTTCAAGACGCTATGCAACTTCAGATTTTTAATGAGAACACCTGTATATTATTTCATTTTTGGGTTCCTTATGGAATTTATAGTCTATTTTATTAAACATATACAGTATGTTTGTAATTTCAGGGTTAACCTTATATCTCCGTTAATATTCGAGATAGAATAAAAAACTTTGTATAAAAATTGAATTATTTTAAAATTGCAATTTGGTGGAAAACTTAAAAATATTCTACTGCAATTTCCCGCTAGAGGGCGATAGTCAACTTTTTTTTCTTAAATGGGATTACATATTTTTTATGCATCTATCTAATAGAGGATTTTTTTCTCTTTACGAATATCTAAAAATATCATAACATTAAATAATGTCATTTGCGAGATATATCACTTTTAAGAATCTTATTTATTCAACGGGATTAATTAACACAAAACTAAGTAGGCCTTGTTTGTTTGACAGATAGTTTGTTTTGTTGGTTAATTACATTGCAACGACACTTCGCAATATCTCAATGACAATAATTATTATTATACTAACGATGAAAAAGTGGATATGTTGAATATCTTTATCAGATGCAATGATAAGAGCGTAGATGCTTTTGTGATGAATCAAAATTTATATCCAGATAAACGACAGCAACAAACTGAAAGCTAATCTACGCAAGACGGGTACTTTTAATTGCCGCCTTCGGGAAAGAAATTGAAGAGATATTCCAGAAAACGATGAAATTCTAATTTTGGGATACATCAGAGCATATCCACGTAATTCGATACTAGAAGCTGCAGTGGTCTTAGGACTTAAAAATTATAAAATATTTAACGTTTTGAAAAAACAAAATGAAACCATACAAATTTAAATTAGTGCAAGGTTTAAACGGAGGAGATCATGAAAGACGACTTACGTTTTGTTATTGGACCGACGAATCAAATTTCACGAATAATGGAAAGTCATTTT
>JAWQRJ010001532.1:0-15612 GCA_033557515.1 Diorygopyx duplodentatus | reverse complement strand
AATTATTTTTGGGTTAACATAATGTATGGCGTTACAGTTTTTATTGTAACTCATAAACGGGTTTGTGTAGAACTATGATTTATATACTGAAAGAAAGCTGAAATTCCAACGTTTTGAGCTGGCACAATAATTTTTGAAAAATATATTGAATTTTTTAGAAAAAACAAAGCCTTATAGAATTATTTTTGGGTTAACATAATGTAAGGCGTTACAGTTTTTATTGTAACTAATAAACGGGTTTGTGTAGTACTATGATTTATATACCGAAAGAAACCTGAAAGTTTAACGTTTTCAATTGGTTACAATAATTTTTGAAAAATGTATCGGATTTTTTACAAAAAAAAACAAATACGTTAAAGAATTATTTTTGGGTTAACATAATGTAAGGTATTACAGTTTCTATTGTAACTCATAAACGGGTTTGTGTAGAACTGTGATTTATATACCTACTGAAAGGAAGCTAGAATAATTTTTGAAAAATATATTGGATTTTTTTGCAAAAAAAACAAATATATTAAAGAATTATTTTTGAGTTAAAATAACATAAGGTGTTACAGTTTTTGTTTATAACTGATAAACGGGTTTGTGTAGAACTATGATTTATATACCGAAAGAAAGCTGAATGTTCAGCGTTTTCAATTGGCTACTTTAAATTAAAGTACTTTAATTTTTAAAAAATTTAGAAACCAATACGTAAAAAATTCTAAATTAATTCTAATTCAAGTAATTAATTTTACAATTAATATTTCTCTTGTATTTTTTCCATTAGGAATAAGCTCCTTTGTCCTACGAGGGTAACATATAGAAATGCTTTAAAGAATTATTTTTGGGTTAACATAATGTAAGGCGTTACAGTTTTTGTTTATAACACATAAACGGGTTTGTGTAGAACTATGATTTATATACTGAAAGAAAGCTAAAATTCCAACGTTTTGAATTAGCATAATAATTTTTGAAAAAAAAATTGAATTAAAAAAAAACGCACTGTTTTTTTTAAATTCAATTTTTTTAATTTTTAATAATTTTTGGGTTGACATAATGTAAGGCGTTACAGTTTTTGTTGTAACTCATAAACAGGATTGTGTAGTACTATGATTTATATATCGAAAGAAAGCTGAAAGTTAAACGTTTTCAATTGGCTACTTTAAATTAAAGTACTTTAAATTAAAAAAAAATTAGAAAACAATACGTAAAAAATTCTAAATTAATTCTAATTCAAGTAATTAATTTTACAATGAATATTTCTCTTGTATTTTTTCCATTAGGAATATGCTCCTTTGCCCTAGGAGGGTAACATATACAAATTGGAACCACCCTTATTGATGGATTGCATATCAACGAGCAAGAAGGTGAAGGGGAAAAGCTTTTGACATAGAAGTAATAACTTGAAGTAATAACTACAATGTAATATTGCTGTGCAATAAGTAAATTCGCAACACGAGATCGTGTTAAATTATATTGTAAAAAGGACAAATAAATAAGTAAATTTAGAATGTATACGATCATGTTAAATTGCAACATCAAATTATTTGTCATTAAGTATATCTACAATAGCATTTTGGCACACATATTCCTATGAACTTTTTACAAACCTTATGAATTTTACTTTTACAAAATAATTATACAAAACTACGCTGGTTTTGTAAAATGTAATTTTACAATTATTTTGTAAAAGTAAAATTCATAAGGTAAGATTTTTAACTAAAAGGTGTAATTGTCAAACAATTAATTTGGAATTTATTTACCATATTATTTACCACACATTTAAAATATACATACTAAAAAAAAGTTTAGTATATTACTTAAATACGATAGATTATTGTATCTATACTTGGAGTATGAAATATTTTCGTATCGGTCATGAACTCGGCAAATTCTTTCTTGTAGTCGTAAATGCCTCACAAAAATAACTGTACAGAAGGCTCGTCACACGTGACATGAACAAAAAGTGCAACATCTCCGTTCCAAGTCATTTTTGGTATCGATCCAATTTCACGCTATTACACAGTTAACGCGAAGCCCGCCGCCTCCTGCTTCAAAATAATTAATAAAAAACCTCTACATGGTACGGCCAAATTACCAAAACGGTTTCGAGAGATTGCCATAAAATATTGTTAATGCGTTGATATTAGAATTGAGCAGTTGACGAAAAAAAATCTGGCGGGATAACGGATGAGCAATTACTTGTGACCTGAATATTACAGGTCTGTTCAGATTAATGACTTTTTGGCAATTTTCTACAACATCCTGTCGACCATCCGACTGGAATTCCTTTTTTTCACTACATCATTTTTTTCCAATATTACGAAGAATCGTAATGCGGATGCATTATGCAATTACCCCCTCCTTATTCTTCTTCCGCTTCTTTCTTCAGTCCCTACTTTGGTGTCATTACAATTTCGGAATAGACCGCGCACAATCGTGCGACCACACCACAGCCCTCCCAGAGCTTAGAGTGAAGCAATATTGTTTCCTGAACTATTCAAACTAACGGTATGGTTGGATGAAAGAAAGATCTAGTGCACACGTATAGGGAGTAAATAACGAAAGACAGAAACATTGACAGAGAGACCACAAACTGTTTGTATTGTCTTATTACGACACCGCTTCGCTCAAAAAGAAAAACGGTTTTACTGTTTGAGCAATGCAATTCAGTATAAGTTTAGTACGCGTAGGTATTCAGAAATTGTTCTAAACCATAGGACTGTTAGCTGTGTGTTTTTATGCAAATTGTCGTTTAAAATGGAGATCAGTTTCTGATTGATTTTTTATTGTACTTCCTCATACTTGCGCAGCTGACGTTTATTGCGAAACAATTCGTATTGTGGTCTTATAAGTGGAGATGTAGGTGTAAAAATTCATTGTCGTTCGAAATAATGTAATATTAAGAATGTTCATTTAAAAGTTTTTCATTGCATTCTTTTATTACATCTTCTACGATAGTTGGGTTAACTGGTATGCATAAGTGAAATATTACTGTGCTATATTACCCCAATTTTTTTTTTTTTGGTAAAAATCTGTTACTATTTTATTCATATATTTTATTCGAACAATTAAGTAACACAACGTCTTTTTCTATAAAGAAAAAATAATTAAATTTTAACTAAACTGCACTAATTTTTGAAATAATGTTTTCAATGTACCCAACTTAATTATAATTCTTGATTACGTAGTTAAACAAAACTACTGTACCTTTAGCATTAATATTGATAGCGAAAACAAAGGCAATAAATAATTAGATGTCACCTTAAAATATGTATAAAAATTAAATAGTAGATTAATTATGAAATAATGCGATTATGCTGTCTACTTGGTATTTTCTAACAGTTCTGGGAATAAACCCACGTTATAAACAATAAACCCTGCCATCAGCTTTCTTCCTTCATTTTTTCGCCATGGGGTCACGAACTATATAAGGATGCTATTCAATTATAATGTCACATAAATGTTACCGTTTGACGTTATATAAGTTGTTGCACATGACGTCGCAAGAGCGCCAACCAAAAAAATGAATCTTTTAGCTTTTACACAATAATTTATACGTGAGCGGGCGTCATTGTTATGTAAATTACTCTGCAGTTAAGTTTTCATATTTTTAGATGTCGAATATATCAGTAAATCATTGCATGCAATAGTTCCACATCATTACGATGTATGACAAGAAAGGTTATTGTAAATACATGATCTACATCTGAGGGATATTTTGCAACGTACTGTAATAAAATAGTGTGCACTTATAAACGTCGCAATCCTCCGTATGCGACTGCATATTTCAGAAAGAGAAATAAAAGGCCGGAGTAAATGATGAGATTTGTGTGGTATGCGGTGGTACGTTGAAATATTTCGTTAGGGTGATAATTGATATGCAGGTGATTGTTCATTCAGTTAAACATGCTGTTAGGTATGCAAACCCTCTGGCACCCTTTCAGATAAAATCAGGCTTCACAAGAATTGAATTCCGAAGAACACGGCATTTTATTGTATGTAAAATATGCCTCGTGTTACTGAATGAAATGGTAGAGTCGCCATTACAAATCCACAGCGGGTGTGAAGGTCTTTATATTTTTGTCTTTTAACGGTGCTAATGATAGTGATAATGATAATAATATGGCAACTGATATAACTATGAAAGTACATGAATTGCCATCTGATTAATGACTCGAACTATTTTAATTTTCAAAAGCTTGATGTTTAATTTGTTAATGTGTTGGTAAATTTCCGAATCCGTATAGAAAAATCTTCAAGCTATATTATATTAGGTAAATAGGTACTTATATTTCCCTTGGAATTAAAAGAAATTTAAAATATTGTTAAAAGATACATTACCTTATAAATGTATGTAAAACAACATAATCATTTTTGTCCCTTCATTTTCGAGTACCTGGAAGACCGAGCACGCTCGGGGGATAAAAACACAAAAAAACCGTTGTTTCCCACCCCTAACAGAGCTTGCCCTGCCCGTCCCTTAGTTTTGGTAGCGCCATCGTGTGATGAAGTGTAAAACTAACAGACCGAGCTAGTTCCGTTCGACCAGCACACGAGGGCTCCCTACATCCGCAACCCAGCTATAATAAGCAAAAACATTTTTTTTATATCTTAAAACATAAAAAAAACTTTTTTGTCAGCATGTGCGGTTACCTTGGGGCAATTACTATCCCATTCATTCTTATCATTGTTACTCATATTACTGGTGATTGTGTTTTATCTGTCACCAGAAATTAAAAAAAAATCCGTATAATCCTGAAATGGCCAATTTTTCATTCTACAACTTCTCTTTTCTGCAAATGAACCTCTCACGTCTTCAAAATTGTTACCTTCTTTTACCTAAAGGTATAAAGAGAATGTATCGCATTCGGTCCAATATTTTGAATTCTGGTCATCAGACCATAGACAGACTTCTGGGCGGGCGAACTTCTCTTATTTGTAATCATTTTAAGAAAATAAAAGTTTCAAATAAAAGTTACATGGTTTCAGATCTTTTCTTTTCTATAACTATTTATGTTTTTTTAACGGAATATCCCGTATATTATTGCATTTTTGAATTCGTTTTCGAGTTTCTGATCGATTTTATTAAACGTATATTTTGCAACACTGTTTAGGAGTTGGACATTGGATGTTTTTAGCTCGTTATAATCATTATAATTCGTTTCATTTTAATTAGGTATTATAATATTACATTTGTGTAACGTAGAAGTCAGTAATGCGACCCTAGTCTATAATGCGATAATGCGACTCTTACAATTCATTTTAGGAAAAATATTTGAAATAAAAGTTACTGTATGTACCCCTTACAATAGTTATACCGATCGAATTTTCGCAAGATTCCTTCATTGTAGTGTAATCTTTATTTGTCAGAGTAGAAATATTTTCCACGTCAAATTTTCTAAGTATGATTATAATCTGAATGGTTTTAAAATCTGAACCCAGATATGCTATTCTATTCTATTTTTATAAAAAGCGTGAGCGCCAGACAATTTTTGTTATCACTGGAAAACTGCCTTCAAAGTAAGTCTGTAAAAATTGTAAATTTGGTATTCATGTCCAAACAAGGCTCAACAAATAAAAGGCTCTTTGTTCCCAAAAGGAAGTGAAAATAAAATTTTCCACGTTGTGTGAAGGGTCTAAAAGAAAGTAATGTTTCGTAGTTGGGTGGATCATTCCGCAATTGGCATTCAAAGGAAATGGCGAATTGCATATCAAAGTTATTAAAAATATTGTCCAAATATGCATTAAAGTTAAAGTTACCGATTACACCAATTCCCTTATTCAACACTAATTTATCTAACTATGAGTGCAATTAACAGAAATTGTTAAAAAAAATTGTTAAACAATACTCACCTATCACATATCTTACAATTGAATCCTACAATTAAAACTAACAGATCTCATCACCAGTGATCCTTAAGACGCGAATACATAAGGGTTAAAAAAATTATAACCTTTTTTTTGGTAACAATGTGAACAATTTACAATCTAACTGCTCTTTTTATTTGTTGACAGTATCGAATACATAAAGGATCTGATGCAACGCATTTATTGTATTGAGAGTTTCTGGAGAGCAATTCCATTGTTTCGATCCATCGTGAAAATGAATTACTTCTAACGAAACTTTGAGTGAAATAAATAAGGAATGACGTTATGCAATTGAAATAATTACGATTGGAAGTGGGATACGTTGAATTGTTCCCAAAAAAGAAAGTTTGCAGTGGTTTATACTTTACCTGGTGTGTGCGTCCAATGATATTTTGTGCCGTATCCTCTGTATCAACATTAATAATATTAAGTTTAACAGTTCAATTGTCAGCTAAGTCTCAATTTTAGTTCACTTAAAACACTGACACTAGACTGTTGACTAAAGTGATATAAATGTCTAAAACACCTTTAAGGTATTTATGGGTTTTTTTTAGGGCTTCAGGATTAAGTTCAGGAATAAAGTGTTTTCACAGAATATTATCGAAAATACAAAAAAAAATAAAAAAATACTGCAAAAGTGTCTATTGAACCGAAGTCGTAGTTCGAATAGTTATAAAATTAGCAATAATGCACACTTAACGTTGAGCACCCTGTATAATGTTTATGTGGCTCGAATCATTATTCTACAGTAAAGAATGAAGGGTAGTAGTGTTTTATATACCATTACATTATTACTATTTTCTTTTCGGCCTTGGACTTCTTTGGTAATTTTCCATTACATTATAAATGGCTACAACTATATGGTTACTGTCAATAGAAACAATCTTTGTGAACAATCTTTTATACGATGTAAAAGGGGAAGACAAAATAAACTTCTATTTTTACCTTCTTTATTCATTGATAAATTAATGATATTTCTTATCATCGGCGAAATTCCCAAAATAGATTTTGAAAATACAAAAATACATCACTCAGTAAATAAAGGCAAACTATGGATTTGCTAAAGCAGTTACAAATCGAAAAACATAAAAATAATAATTATGTAAAACTCCTTAACGAACAAGTAAACGTTGAGTATAAACCCCTTTTCACTACACTAAATTGATAATTGTATCTTGCTTTTTCTATAATATTATTTTACCTTTTCAAACATTATTTATAAAGCTGTTACGCTTGCCCAGATTTGTAACAATTATATTCTCCAATGCATTTTTAAAACTAAACCTGTTTTAAATACATCACATATATTTATTACATACAAATTTCATTCATTGTATGTTAGTCAGCATGCGTGTTTGTAACGTTTTCGTTTTTTATGTTTTTATAGTTTTACCCATTAAATGTGTCTTATTTGTGTAATGATTTAAAATCTTAAAGTCTTATGATTTAAAAAATTATGTATTACTGATTCAATTAAGAAATCCAAGAAAGAAAGGAGAGTAATGATTTTTACTAATCAGTATGTTTAGAAACTAAATTTAGGTTTCTAACACCTTTATTCGTCGACCGGTTTCGGTATCATAGTATCATCATCATGGACAAACATGAACTTTTTGATTACAAAAGTATCATTATAAACTATAAATAAAATCACGTGTTAAATTATCGTAAATATTAGGTTAAGTGTTAACTTACGTCCTATATTTCTACGAACTATGCTAACGTTGGAATATTAATCCTGATTGGTTGTACTGTACATCGAAGAAGTTTAATTAGATGATAACACATTTGGAGTTGCCTAAAATAAAATTAGATTATTTCTAACAGACATGCTTGTCTTGCTGACGGCTAGGTTTGCAGTATTAAACGGAAAACCGGTCGAACATGCTTTACATGAAAGTGCGTAGCAATATACATATATGCGCGCAAATAATTTGGATTTTGAATTTAAAACTAGAGTTTAAAAATTACGTTGTTATGTTGTAAGAATTATGATTATAACAGTTACATAATTTTACATATTTATTGATAAAAACTTACATCAATTATTAGATTAAAGAATTATATTAAGTAATTTTAGAAAGATAATATTTGTAATATAATAAAATAGTGAGTTTTAAATTATTAAATTATAGAGTTAGTGAGAAAACCTCAATCATTAATTAGTAATAATGAAAATAAACAAAAGGAAACGGGCGAAATAGAGTAAAAAATAATTTAAATGTTTAGAAAAATTGGGAAATTGATGAATTAATAATAAGTACGCAAATAAAAAGAAAGAGTGTTAAATTTAATGTAAAGTAAAAAATAAAATAATAAAATATATTTTTTTTCTTGTTAAAAGTGTGTCTGAGGGAATGGTAAATATGTGAAATATTGTTTTCTAATTGATCATTAAGTAGTAAAGTTTGTGGGTGGTTTTATCTAAAGGAATCTATTTCATAGCTTTCGAATAACTCCACTAAATAGATATTATTTAATTGATGAATGATTTTGATGTTATCAAATGTGAATTTATGATTGTTAAAATTGTGTCTAGCGAAGTTTGAATTATTGCTTGTGAGATGTTCTTTGACTTTAATTTCGATTTTTCTGCCGGTTTCTCCTATGTATGTAGCATTGCAAGTTTCATAGGCTGTATAAACCATTTTTTTCTAGTAATTTGGTAGGTGGTTCACTATTGTTAAGTATGTTATTTAGATTATGGTTTGTTTTAAGGGCAAGTGAAATGTTGAAATTATTGAAAATGTTTTTAATTTTGTTACTGATTTTGCCATGGTAAGTGATGGCTCTGTAGATTGGATTAGGTTTATCTTCTATATGTAGTAGTGTTGTATGGTTATTATGTCTCACATTGTATTTTTGAAATATATTATTAAAATAGTGGATATCGTAACTTTTGTTAGAAGCAATTTGTTGTATAATGTTTAACTCTTTTCTCATGTTATTAAAATTGAGAGGAGCATTTTTTAGTCTGTGTGTATATGAAATGAAAGTTGATTTTTTAATTGTTCGGTCATGAAAAGGATTAAATGTATGTGTTAATTGTATGTGGGGATGTTATTAAAGTGATATCTAAAAAATTTAAGGTGTGATTATTTTCTAATTCTATGGTGAATTTTATTTTAGGGTGTAAAGTATTTATCAAATTATGAAATTGATTTATAGTATTTATATTTGTAGTGTCAATTATAACTAGAATATCGTCTACATAATAAAATTTTGTTAATGAATTCGAAATTACTGTTGTGTATAATTTCTTCTAATTCGTCCATGAAAAAAAGTGGACCCATAAGTAAACCTTCAATCATTTGTAATATTTATTGTTAAATGTGAAGTGATTTTGGTTAATGCAAGCAGTTAAAAGTTTTTAAGTTATTAGCATATGTGTTATTGACCGATTATTAATGATTTTTGTAGCTAATATTGTTTCTTCTTCATATTGGTGTATAAGTTAGTAATGTCAAGTTGTAAATTCAAAAAATAGTACTAAATTGTGGATGTTATCAAATTGTAACGATTTTTATAGTATATTTAGATGCGAATTCATTTATGTTTTTGAAAAAAAAATTGCTAAGGATGTAGATCCGAATATGAACTAGAATTAGTGGAGATTATAATTGGTCTGATTGGGATACCATTTTTACGTATGTTGGGGAGTGAATGTAGCTTAGGGGTTATTGGGTTCATAGGTATTACTTTTTTAGGGTTAAAATTATATTTGTTTACAGTTTCTGAAGTATTTTTTATGATTTTTTTTAAATTATTGTGAAAAGTTAGATTAGGGTTTCTCTTTATCTCTACAAAGTTATTTTCTTGTATACATTGTTCTGTTTTTTGAATGTAATCTACGTTATTGTTCTCTTCTTTTATCCTTTTTTGTAAGTTCCGTAGTGTGATGTTTTCTTGATCTATATTCTTAATATTTTATTACGGTGATGTAGGTTTTCTTCTTCTCTGATGGTTGTAATAATTTTTTGGTTGTAATAGGTTTTTGATTCTTCATTTTCAGTTGTCAATTTTGGTAAGTTTATTTCCTTGTATGGAGTATATTTATGTCCTTTTTGAAGAAGTGTTTCTTCTGTTTTAGTTAGTTTCAGAGATGAAAGATTTTTAAAACGGTGAAATTTGTGTGACTTTTCGAATTGCATATTTGGGATTTGTTTTGATTTTAATATTTCTATTTCCTTTTTGTGTCTGTTAATTATTTTATGAAGTGTGATTTTATTGAGGAATTTAGCTTTTGAAATGTATTCGTCAATTATCAGACAGCGAAATTTTATATTTAAATTTGATTAAAGGTTGTATAATGTTATGTTGGAATACTTTATTTCTATTGATTTGTTTAGGAAATTTAAAATTAGCATTAAATTGAAGTGTGACATGTTTTGATAAATTTGATGTTTAACAGTGATTTATTATTTATAAAGCTGTTACGCTTGCCCAGATTTGTAACAATTATCTTCTCCAATATAGTTTTAGAACAAAACCTGTTTTAAATATTCCACATATATTTATTACATAAATAACTTTTACTCATTAAATCTGTCTAATAACTTTTAAAGCATTGTGCGTTTTTTAAATTTTATATGATTGTGAAATTCTGATTCTGTTCTGACGATATAAGTTTAAGATGTAAGTTTTTTATAATAATTTTTTCGGATTTGCTCGGCTGATGATGATTGTTTAAAAATCAAAACCGCTACCGTATGCATTTTAATAAAGAAGCAAGAAATAGAAGTTTTGTCTCCACCTTTTTATATCGATTAACAATACCTTTGCAAGATGGACATATCCAACAACCTTATAAATGTTATACATTCAACTTTTTCCACGCTACATCATGGTTATCTTTAAATGAACTTACAAACGGTGGGTAGAGCTTCCGAGACAAAAGTTTTTAAAGGGTTCCATACATCGACGTGGTCTATCGAAAAAACCCGAATACATTGAAATCGGTGAGGGGTCACTTCTTGCGGTTCCCTTGTGAGGTTACTCGTAGTGCACTCTTTACGACAACCAACCGGTCAGTTTGCAATGGAACCCCAAGTGTGCCAGAGATGAAGAATAAACGTAAATGACGTTTCCATAAAGTACTTAAAATTAAACGAGTATTGGATAAGAACGATTTTGATGGAAGTGTCAAATTTTGTGATGAGCTGATTTTAGTTTTCTATCAACCAAGGTCTTGTTAAAACATTTTGTCTTCTGATGCAATTTATATTAATGGAACTGGACAACTGAAGAGGATACTGAATATCCTGCTAAAAACTGGTTGTGAATAGATTTGAAGCTAAATTTGAACCCTTCAATTGAAGCAGTTTGACTGAACTCATGGTTTCAACAACGTGGTGCTTTACGTTACTATGTAATATCTGGTCATTATGTTTGAAAAACAACGCGTTCAATAGCTCTTAAAATGTAAAACTTTCAAAATTTTCTACTTGACGAGATCACAATATCTGCCCAAACTGACGAATATCAAAGCGACAGCTAAGATGGGATATATAATCAGCGTCTGCTCCATTTTACTTCAACAGTATCTGACGGGTATAAAATTGCTTGCTCCTCGCTGAAACAAAATCCCCTTAGGAGGATCTTAGGGGAGTCGGATCCCCATGAAAAGAGCAACGACAGGATAAGGTAACGAAGGATAGGCGCAGTTCCGTTGCCGACTCGCTTAGGTCATTTAGACCGACTTTCTTCCATGAGATAAGAAATAGCTCCCTGTTGGACATTTTCGGTCAATAAATTAAGCTCGCCTTAATCTCGCGGGCACCGAAAAATGCACGAAGGGCTACATGGCACGCAATCATATGACGATCATCCACCGAGCATAGGGTATCTTATCCAATATTCATAGGGACCATCGCTAATGCAAATGTTGTGTATTGGAAGAGCTGTGGCGAAGCTTGGCCAGTTAATACTCATTTTTATAACGACCCATCTACTCAACGCATATGTTCCTTTATGATTAGATAAAGTGGTGAATGCTGATTTTTTCTTGTCGGCCACGCGCGCATGTGTAATTAAATGGTTGTAAATATAAGTGCATAGCTTATTTCCGGAGTATTTAAGAATGTAAAACAAGCGAACGTTTCCGGGATTTTGCATACTTATTTGCATATTATGGACGTGTGGAATTTTCATGCAGCGAAGGCCTGGGCAGTGAATATCAAACGTGTCAAGTATTAGATATTGCTGAGGTAAATTTCAAGTTTGATTAATGGTTAGTTTAGACTTTACTTGATTTAGTGCGCTGTAATAGAAATTGGTATTAAAACTGCCACTCTCACTAAAATAGTTCCAAGATGTTGCAATATACATGACAAATCAGTCATGTATGTTCTATCAGCTTCAGTTGAGTCAGAAAGTACAGATCATGGAACAAAATAATAAGAAAGCGATTGCTATCAGTACTAGAAATTATAGACCAACATGAGTCCAGATTAGCAGAATATGGAATCAAAATGTAAAGCATCTATGAAGCCCTTTGAAAAATGCCGAAAGAAGTGACAGGTTTTTTGCTGCAATTATTTGAATCAACGGTTATCCACTCCCAAAATATCTCCAGTAGAAGTTGTTTGCATTTCGTTTCATTTGGTAAATTGTAATTCCAGTAAAATTTTGATGCTTTGGTTAGGATGTTGCTCCTTTAATACCACTTTAAACTTTTGCGCAACAATATTTGATGATGTTGTTCACCAAATACTTGTTCACCAAGGAGCTCTGTTTGCTCCTTTAAATTTAACTCATCCGCTCTCTTCATGAAACCACCACTTCACGAAAATTATTTTTAATAATCGCATTTTCTTTAACAACACCTGGATGTATTTGCAAGTTGTAAATGTAACCACCAGTGTTACTTCCATTCTCACTAAAATTTCATGTTTCCTTATCTTTGCCCCATTCTAAGTTCTGAAGTTGATGCGTCATCGATGTGTTACCATTCACTTAAGGGGGTTAAAGACTAAAATTATTGATTAAAGTAACCATAAAGAGGCCTAATTTAACAGTTAATATGGTATAAATAGGATGCAAGTTCATCTTAATAATAATACTCTTGAAGAGTTACCCGTTATCCTGTTCGCGTTTCGAAGTTTTTAAAATGTTTGTTTAAATATGTTATGAATCACTAGTAATTAAAAGCAAGTGTTCATTTAGCAAAAGGTATTCCATACAAACAGTATCTCAAATCACTTTAATATAATTGCTAATCGAATAAGTGCTAACCAATGTAATATACCCCAATCGTAATCTGCTGAAGTTAATTGTTGTATGTAGCGGATTTTTTCAATGGTTTTATGTACACCACAATTCTTCTACGCCATGATTGTTTGGAACACAATTATAACCGCTTTGGTCACCGCATAGCGTGACAATGTCAGAAGTATATTTCGTTCAGTAATTCTGGCAATAAAAGCAGTAATAATAACTATTGGACTTTTATGCCGCTCAAGGAAAGTTGTCAGTTTATGAAAGAGTTAAATTATAGGGAAGATTCTAGATTTTAAGATTTTTTGTAGCTGATTAGTGACAATTTCGGTTTTATTAAATTTACCTTTGATAAAATTTAAGTTTAGCACTTCTTATGGAATTTATGGTTTTAAAGCTATACCCGGATCATACAGACTATTATGTACAACAGATCTCGATGTCAGATAAACTAAAATTATCTACCCCTTTTCCAATCTAAAATATGAAAGTATGCAAGTGGTGGTGCCCAATTATCTTTAATCTCTTTAAATATGTGCTTTTTTCGTCAACCACAGAAAAAGCACCAACGAGACAAATTCACACCAAAATCCCTTTCTTTTCTCAAAGCCGAGGATTTTGGAAATGTTTAAAGATGTGCTAGAGATCATTGTTTGGCAGCCTTTTATTTCATAAGGGAAAACTTCACGTCGACCACAACTTGCTTTCCACACAAAATTTTTGTTTTTTTTTCCTTTTTTTCAAAATCAACGTTTGAATATCGCTATGTTGCTATAATGTGTCTATTTCTACTCCCAACATTGAAAATGTGAAACATTGCAACTGTTCATTTTCTACGCTACCAAAGATAAAGGTATTTTCACGAATTAACGGAGTTATGTTGGGATTGAAGCATTATAAATGTATTTCTTTTCAAATAATTAATTGAAAGTTACACAATTGTAAAATATTGTGAAATAAATAAATATCGCAAAATTGTAAAATATGTCGGCTTTATTAGTATTAGATCAATTTCTAATTTCTTCTAGTCTTTTTTTAATATTCGTCAGTGGTTCTGTTGTTACTTGGTTACGAAGTTTTTTGTTCGATAATGCAATATTCTAAACCATGTTAGAATTAAAGACGTCATATAATTAAAGTCTTAAATAAAACGTAAGTAGGCAGTGAATTGAAAGAAAAATTCAAAAAAAAAGTTCCAGTGATTGTGAATTTTCTAGAGGCATATCATAAACCATATTATGGCCGTACAGGATATCTCAAAAAGATGTGACAGAAGGCAACGACTTTTTTGTAATAAAACACGGTGTATGTAGACTTGTTCTCCATATCTATGAATTATCAAAAACACTAGTTGTCTACAATTGTGTTTTTATACAACCTGTTGAACGTATAATGTAATTACCTTACACAGAGTATTTTTTCTGCCCTCAAATTTTAAAATATTTTAATTAAATATTGCCTCCTTTCCAAAATGTGTCAACACTATTAATTACATACGTGTGGATGAGAAGTGATTCTATCTTACGAAAATAAAAAAAAACTGTGTTCTAACTCAATGTTTTGGCTGATGTGGCACGTCTAAGATATGATCCGTTATTTAACTACCGAACAAAGAGAAAGTGTTTTGCAATATGTTTTTAAAAAAAATTAAAAGCAACAAACCTCAGTGGCGAATTCGGCGTATCAAAATTTGGCATATTTGGGCGTATGACAAGTCTTAATGGGTAATTTAGACCGAAAACCAAAAAATAGAGAAGATTTTAAATAAAATTAGTGCTTCTACGAATTAACTGCGAAAAAATGGGCAATGTATTTAAATAATTTAAAAAATGTATGGAACCCACAATGATTCATAAAGGAGGGAATGATTTTGAGTTTCCACATATAGTTAAAGGTAGACTACTCGCCCACCAGGCATTACCAAAAATTATTATTTGTTGTGAGGAAGCGCAACTGCTTTACTAATACTTAATTAATTTAATTTTAATATTTCACTCTGTAGAATATTTATGTTTATAAAGTTATCAACAGTTAAACAAGAAAACAATAAACAGCTTCATAATGAATTAAGTTACATTTCAAAAAGTAGACGCTTGTTTCGAAACAAATAAAATGTGTAAAATAAACAATAAATATGGAGTATTTATGTATCCTCCGTATTTTTGAATGTGACCCTATATTTTTTGCATGAAATAAAATTTTCTTACGTATTATGAATGCCTAAATTATTGATATGAAATAACTAACAATTCTGTAACTGAAGCAAGGTATTTAACAAATATTTAAGAAACAGAAATACTAAAAAAAAAAATGTGTTTTGACCATTATGATTTAAATATTCTTGGCAGCATCTTATATACAGTCTGCTTGAAAACAACTAATTTCAAAATTATTTAAAATAATGATCTACTACTATTCACAATTTGAATATATGGCACGAAGGGTTAAAGAAATTCGGTATGAAAATAAATGTAACAAAAACTAAGGTCATGACGATTTCCAAAGAAAATAAGAATCCAGCGAAGATCCACATTGACAAAGAGC
>JAWQRJ010001531.1:0-15614 GCA_033557515.1 Diorygopyx duplodentatus | reverse complement strand
CTTTATAACGGATTGATAGAATTGAAAACTACCGCCACTGTTGAATAGACAATTGAAAGACCTTTTCAATGATGTGTCACAAGACCCCTTTTGCAATTTGAAATTTCAAAGTTGATAGCACTTGCAGCGCCACCTATGAATATTAACATTCAAATTTTACACTAAAAAAACACAAACTTTATACCATTTGATACCGCTTTGGTTTCATGTTCCTATCTTGACTGGTTCAAAAGTTAGCAGGGGGGGGGGGAGCATTTACGTCCGCACTGTAGAAGCGCTTTAACAGGTTAATTTTCACGAATTAAATGTTGTGTAACTGATGGTATAAATACTTCTATAAACCATTCTTTAAACAATACACGAGTATTCTTTAAAGAATCTGAGTTAAAGGTCTGCGAGGCGTTTCACCATTAGTTATAATGAATATCAGGTACCTAATATAGCATTTTTAAAACAACGTTGCTGTTTGGCCTAAACAATCACGAAGAATGGTAGTTTGTGGCTGCCAGTTGCATTCATGCATGGCACAATTGTAATTCTTTTCTTCGAATTCTTCCTACGTGGTGCATTTTTCTTCTTGTATAATCAAAGTTTTATCGTTTAAATTCTTGTATACTAAACCTGGCTCAACATACATTTGTTTAGGATGTAAATTTAGATTGTTATTCATTTACGAAAATTTTCAATGAACCCAGGAACCGCCGAATGATTTGCAGGAAGTGTTGTGCGGGAAGGAGAATGCGTCTCCAATAATTTTCAAGAGACGCATTCTCCAAGGCGTATTTTATCAAAGTTCTTTATGCAACCTAGGCTGGCTTGAAATTTTATATTTGAATTTAAAGTTCTATAAAACTGGACAGAATTTATTTTTAAAATCAGTAACAATATCAATGTTAGTCCTTTCATTTAAAAATCAAGTATATATGTAATGATTTTTCAACACCCGAAACAAATATTTTTTTATTCGTTTAATTTTACTTGCTTTTTAGAAAAGTTGTGCAAAAAAATTTCAATATTTTCCTTATTACTTTTGATACGGAAAATTTTGCTTATATTCACTTTGTACATTTTACAAATATCACAAACCCTTTCGTTTGGGCATTTCAACGACCAAACCTCAAACTCATCCAATATGGCTGCTGTATGGCAAACCAGTGTTGTTTACATCTCGGCACTTATTAATGTTATACTTCTGAACTGTTTTAATTAATAATAGAATTTATAAACTGCAGTATAATGATGTAATTATGAGTGTCAATGATTTCTATTACTAAGAAATTACGGGCTGAACGCGTTAATAATTAATTAAATAATTACTCCAAGCAGTGCTGTGAATAAATAAGTACATACTTACACTTTGTAAACATTTTTTTTCTACTAATGCGTGGCAGAAATAAGGATGTCTACAGCAATATTTATTAACAAAATAGAAAACATAATAAGAATTCCTTATACCAATTCAAAGTCCCCAAATATCGTGATGAAGTTCAGAGTCTCCAAAGGTTCTCTGAACAAATATAGGATTTACAAATTTAAAACAAGGAATAACTTCTTATTTACTGATTCCTTAGCGAGTGGACTGACGTGATATATAAAAATAGTGCGTTTATAGGAGTTGTATTTAGCGAATTTTTGCTGTTTTAATAAAGATTTTTAAAACCTAACACAACAGTGAAAACCATAATGCCCGTCTATATTATTTAGTTTCATTAAATGCGCAATCTGAAAGAGTACGACTTCAAAATCGTAAATCAAATGTATGATTAACAAAGTTATCTTTGCATTTGGTAAGGAATTTTAAAATGCAATAATATACAGGTTGTATTAATTAAACACTAAAATTTAGGGATATTCTGCATATCACAAAATGTTATGTAGCCTATGATTTGGAGCAACTGGAGAAACATTTTTTTAGTATCTTCTGCACATATTGCGTGAACTACATGTCTAGTTACGTGAAGATATATGTCTGAAAAAGAGATATTTCCATTGCTAATCGTGAAAATGCTCGTGAGCTGTATTCTGCACCCTGTTTTGTGCAAGTCTGGACTGTCCTTAAGACGGAACGAGGAGGACGAGGAGGGTAAAAAGCGGACGGGACGAGCGGGCGCGATGCGCAAAAGTCCCCAGGATGATAGGTCGCAAATAAAAGAACTCAGGGATATCCCATTCAACGCAGACATCAATTTCAATAAAAATGTCTGCGTAGTACCCTAAGCTCCCCGTCGCGAGTGCGGAGAATTCCGAAGAGGACGCAAAAAGGACCAAACGGCCTCCCAACTATTCAATACAATTTCAATAGCAAATGCGACAAAAGGCTCGCACAGCACTCCGTGCCACCCCACGCCAACATGATACCGAAACGGGCCCGACTTAATCATATCCGATGGGATTACCGGTGTGTTTTTTCGCCTGCGCATTCGAAATATAATCCGATGGGGTTCGTAAAAAAACTCATTGAAAAGTTGCTTGTAAATAAAATATCGGCTTTGGGACAACTTTTCTCCCTCCTCATGTTTCGTTTTAAATTTCAGATTCCCTTGTTTTTCCGATTCTTGTTTTCAGGTACTATGTCACTCAATCGTACATGCCTGATATTTCATTATTTAATGCAATAAAGTGAAACATAAAAGCATTACATCGCTAGGGGTTATCATAAAATATCTTCCCATTTTATACCAGCAGTATTTAATATTTGTAACTCAAAAATCGATTCGAGATTCAAAATAATTTAATATATAGTAGATTAATTAATTAAAGATTACTCGATAGATCTTAATACCTAAACCTTTAGACATATCGTAAGAAATATCGTCCCAGCTTTCTACACTTTCACACACATAGACAGTTTCGACTGTAAGTGAAGGTTCTACAGGAGGTAGAAGGGAGAGAGTTTTCAAATATAAATGCTTCTATCTTTATGATTGTCTCAAACCTCGTTAACGACATGTTAACATTCAGCAATTCTATGTGCACCGGCCATTAATGTTGGAATAGTAAGAAGTGGTTACCCAACTATCAATTACATACAGTGTGTTTTATACTTTAGGGCCGACCTTATATCTCCGTTAATATTCAAGATAGAATAAAAAACATTATATAAAAATTGAATTATTTTAAAATAGCAATTTGGTGCAGAACTTAAAAATATTTCATTGCAATTTACCGCTAGAAGGCGATAGTAACTTTTTGCATCTGATAAAGATTTTCAACATATCAGTTTTTTCATCGTTAGTAATCGTTAATAATAATTATTGTTATTTTGCGCCATTGAGATATTGCGAAGTGTCATTGCAATGTAATTAACCAACAAAACAAACTATCTATCAAACAAACAAGGCCTACTTAGTATTGTGTTAATTAATACCGTTGAATAAATATGATTCTTAAAAGTGATATAGCTCGCAAATAACATTATTTCATGTTATGATATTTTTAGATATTTGTAAAGAGAAAAAAATCCTCTATTATATAGATGCATACAAAATATGTAATCCTATTTTTTTAAAAAAAGTTGACTATCGCCCTCTAGCGGGAAATTTCAATAGCATTTTTTCAAGTTTTCCATTGAATTGCAATTCACTTGTTCATCAATCAACAATTAAATTTTTATATAAGGTTTTTTATCCTATCTTGCATATTAACGGAGATATAAGGTTGGCCCTGAAATTACAAACACGCTGTATACACAAAGAAATGTGATTTTATTCCACCAACTAAATATATTTTCTCGGCTTTTTTCACCATAGTCAGAAATGCACCGTCTTTTTCCAAATTTACTTACTAATGCAAAGAAAACACACTCACTTCCATCAAGTAAATGGTTATATTTTAAATATAAGATCAATGTATTTAAAGCAAGTAATTGACTTCCTTACTTCAAACATTGTCAACATCTTTACAGAAAATAGTTGTTCGTTTTTGAAATCATTCAAACTCGATCGAATCGTGACAATGTGATATAAAGGGTGCGGATAAAGTTTTGCACCAAATGGAATTAGGACCAAACGGTTTGAGATATAAATTTGAGATTTGGTATGCACTGGGGATTTTTGAGGAAATCGTCAATAACTCCCCAACATGCAATTCATAGGTTCAAGCAAATAGGTGCTCTACGACTTAATAAGATTTGATTTATAGCAATAATATACAAGCTGTTCCATTTAACTTCCTGTATATTGGAAAATATTTTAAAATCGTAGAGTGCTTTGTTAGTAACAACTTTTGAATAAAAGTTATTTTCCCTAAAATACATGTCATGGGAGCCACCGTCCATCCACTTACTATTGAATCACATTGTATATTGTGATGCTCAAGCATCTGCGGCAACATATGTAACACTCTCTTCTAAGTCTATGTACAAGAAGTATTGTATAAAAATAATTTACAGGATACAATAGGTTAATTAGTATAAGATAATAAAGCACTATAAATCTATTCTTCTAGACAAATTACTTGCAGAAGTAAGTTCCTTTGTTGCTTATAAAAACATACCTTAAATCAATGTGTTTTTATAAGTAAGAAGAAATTGCTTGTACTTTATGTTTGTATTGTTTTATTCCTATAAACTGTTTCGCAAAAAGAACACGTAACACATAACGTTTTATTGGAAAACTTCTCTCAATTTATAAGAATCAATATTAACACAATTACTTTACGAATAGTTTTATGATATTTCAAATATAGGTCACAAACATAGGTTTTTTGTGAGTTAAAAGTACGACTGTGATCACTACTGCAGTCATTAAAGATTAAATCTTTCATGTGCGTAATTAATTCTTTTGAAACATTTTGCTTCATCAGAATCTGTGCTTACAGAATCCGTGCAAACTGTAACTGACCTGTACATAAGTACAAGTGTTTGGCTAAACGAGAAAGTCAAAATGCAATGTTAATTGCCTAGTTGGGATAAAGCAAATATGTGGTAAAAAGTATTTATTTTAAAATAATAATAATCATGATAACTATAGTTGCATGGTATAACTACTGCAGTAGAAAGGGTTAATGTAATTCGTAATTCACTTATGCAGTTTTCTTTAACCTATAGTAGAAATATTTTCACTTAAGCAGTCAGACTATGCAAGGTGGGTATTCCACTATTACTATTATTATTTTAGAAAAATATTGCGTCCACATAATCTAATACATTAAAATACTTATTTCAAGTATTTCCACTTTCTTATTAATAAGTATGCATCTGTTTTGAACTTTTCTCGAGAAAGCCGTTTACTTGTTTGAACGGGATTGTCTGGCGTACCGTTTATTTGACCCAAGTAATAATCACTTCACACACAAGAAAACACTTTTTTGTGTGTAGTTGTACCAACAACTTAGAATTATCAAATAACTGCATAGTACATTAGCTACGAGGATAATTGACTCTAAATATATCGCCATAAGCAAGGTGGATAAAAAGCTAATTATAAAGAGGACTCGAAAGTTGTTTCAATTAAAATAATAGTTAGGACTAATGATACTTTTCATATATATTCAATAAAGAAAATTATTTTTCATAAAATTTTGCTTAAAATTGAAATTTTTGGGAACTACTTTCAAACAAATGTGTAAAAATATCTATTACGATTATTGGAAACGTTGTCATCAAAAGCAAGTTATAATTCAGTTTTAATATGGATATACTAGGAATAGAAATTGTTTAGTGATTGGTGATACTTTGATAAAGCTCTAAGCTCTTGCGAAGGCTTTTTTGGAAAATACATTCATTTTCATCAGTGCCTCCTTTTTACAAACAAAAAATACATAAACCTCTTACAAAAATGAATGTTTCTTTGTTACGCATGAAACATTTAAAAGTTTATTATTATTTTTTCCGATCGAAATTGACGATTCCACTGAAATAGTTCTCCTTTTTTATGTCTTTCATCGTTTTCCAATCCAACATGCCAACGTAACAAAAATATAATAAGTATGTTGCTGGTTTCCCACAGGACTAATATATAATATTTAGAAAAATATTCAATCTGTGTATAAATAAAAAAATAATTTATAATGTGGTTATATAAATTATTAAGAGTCCTTAGAGCTTTTCGCTTGTAGTACTTCAGTAGTTTAGGATTGATTACCTTATTCTATGTAGCCATATTCCTTGCCATGACATTATCTTCTGCAACTTGCATGTGCCTTTGAGCAAATTTATTTGGGGAAACTTTATCGAAAAAAATTATCTAGGATTCATTCTAGGATATCTAGGATTGTGGTAAACATTAAGAAGATTGATATTACACATTCTTCTTGGTGAAATTAGTTAAAGATCCAAAAGTGTGTTGAACATGAAAACCATCAAAAATTAACTCCTTATTTTTGCTTATTGACACTTTTTTCAAAGAATACAAATGTGAGGTGAATTACAATATTTCAGAAATCTAAAATACATCATTTCAGTGTCAAGCCATATTTCGAAAAATATCGTACTTAATTATTACTTGCGTCATCAATGCTCAAATACTATCCCTTCCAAATTCTTATTTCCACCAAACAGTTGCGCGTTTCTGATGGTGAGACGTACGCTAAATTTGCTGCAATTGAATCAATCGGAATATAAATAAAGATCCCAGAGATGAGGCGTAATAATAACTAGTATGCAATATTTTTTTGTGTGCATGGTTTCTAGAATAGTCTAACAGATATAAAGATAAACCTTGTTTAACAAACGTTGTTTTACTATGTGTATTTTTAATCATTTTGTGTTTTGTTAGTAGTAAAAAGAAGACAAGCATGATCACATTACCACACATATATTGTTCCTCATCTGTCATGTTGGCTTTCAACTTGGGGCTGTTTTTCAAACATGTTATACCAATAGTTTGATGACGTTTCCTATTCCACTAAAATATACCACTAAATATAATGAGTTTTCATAGAGAATTTGTAGCCCTTCATCAATTATTTTCAAATATTTTTGCACTACTAATCAATTGTAGATCGTTTTATGATGTTTGGTGTTCAATGAGAATGCTTTGTAGTAGACCCCCAAATTTAGGCTTTTTCATTCTTTTTTCAATCTATTTTTAAATCACTTTGAGAGTTCCATTGTAATGTTTTTGTAGTAAATCATTATAAAAAAATAATTAGTATGTAAGTGATATGTGATAAGTGATAAGTGATATGTAGGAGTAATATTATAAGAATAATCGTAATAATAATAATCTTAACACACGAACCGTTTACAGGACTCATAATTGGTTGATCAATAATTGATATAAAAATAGTAATGTGTTAAAAAGTACTTAGATGTTTAAAAAAAGTGATAAAAAATATCTAGTATGGACAACATTCCGCACTACTCCAAAGAAGGGTATACAGAACGGTGCCATATACAAAACATTAGTCCTAGCTGTAGGAACGAACAGTGTGTTCACATGTCGACTGCCGTGTCTAGGTATAACAATACTAACCCTTGATAAAAGGGTTGGGGAATCTATCTTTGCATCAACTAGACTATTCATAAATTTACAGCTGGTAACCTCTCCCCGCCGAGACAGTGATTCAAAATCAAAATCCTGCACCAGCCTTTATGTCATAGCATCTAATTACCAAAGAACAATACCGATTTATGTTTTATTCATTTTTATTTTAGAGTGTAATCAAAGTTGACAGAAGTTGGTTAACTTTTAAACGTATACATAATGAATCTTTCTCTACTTCCTTACCCTTAAGTCAGTAAATAAATGTTTGCAGATAAAACGAATATGATCTCCAATGGCTAAAAGCGTCACATTAATTCAGGAAGCAAAAGCAGACTTGCTGAAAAAGCGACACCCCTACCTTACTACTCTCCACCTAGGATGCGATAATCATATGCTAATCATTTTTTTCTCATATTCAAATAAGATTGGCAAAGTGAAACAATTCCAACCTCTTCAGTAACCACGGTAAAATTATTATTTTCATATTAATCATGTAGAGGTAAGTACAACACGGCGGTCCTTAACAAAAGGAATTAATAAAGTAGCTTTACCACAGAAGTAAAAGTTTTTAATATATACCTAGCTTTTAATCTGCTTACGACTTACTTCGTAGATCTTAGAAGAGTAGTCTTGTTTTATTATGATATAAGAAATAACTTTACTCACTTTCATTCCGTAATGTCATGTATAACAAAACCAAAATCAGTTTCATAATAAGCTCTACTATAACATTGAATGTTGTTATGAATTTTGACATCAAAATAACAGATTACTACAAA
Organism: Diorygopyx duplodentatus; assembly: GCA_033557515.1. Lineage (NCBI taxonomy): Eukaryota > Metazoa > Arthropoda > Insecta > Coleoptera > Scarabaeidae > Diorygopyx > Diorygopyx duplodentatus. The sequence goes on along the minus strand of JAWQRJ010001531.1, from coordinate 7,408 downwards.
AATAACTTTAAAAATTATGGAAATTTAAATTATGTAAATTTAATCTTACAATTTTCAACTTACGAAGTATTATAGTTTTAGGATATGCAATTTGTGATAAGGTTTTGTCCGCACCCTATACATAACACGTTAAAAATGATGGGCATAATTGAAAATTGCTGTTTTTAATTCAAAAACATATTTGGGAACACCCAACAATTTATTATGCTCTTTGTTAATCCTTTTATTATTACCAATTTTTATTAATCAAACTATCAAATTTTAGGTGCAATTTCTGTCCCGAGGTAATCGAGCACCTGCAAATTTTATCATTTCATATTTGTAACACTGATGCTTAATATTCAAAGTTAAATATACTTTTGATCCAAATAATTTTTTTGCTAATAAAAAGTATTTATTTATTACTCGCGTTGTTGTTAAACACCTGGCCGATGAATTCGCTGAGTTTCAAGTCAGCGTTAAGATGAGGGCGATTATTCTTTAATTTCACCGAACGAAGTGGTGAGCGTAATAGAAAGTCGCATTATAGTGTGACTGTGTATAATTGAACGGAAAGGTTCTAATCTATTCAACGCAGGCGGTTCATCCGATGCCCCCAATGTGCGCTCCGCCTTGAGTTGAAGCACGTTTTTTTTTTCGATTGTTTTCGTCACATTGCACGTCAAAAATAACCGATTTTAAAACGCTCAAAAGCGATATAAAATGATTTTAATGAAAATCGCGACATATCTCAATCGATTCCTGGCACCGGATTATTGAAGTCCTGCAAATATCGATCGGCAACTTAAAGCCGCCTTTCGGATCTGAGACATATCAATATCAATCGAGGTAAATCCCATGTCAGTGGTATTCATCATTACTTTCAAGTGATAAGGAAAAGAATTAGGAGGTGGATCGATCAAATTTCAAAAATTTTAAAAATAAATGACAAAGGACATTTGAACTCTCCCCTTCTAGTAAAAACACGTAGAAAGTTCCATTCAAAGCAAAAATAATTACTTAGAAAATTATGGGAGACTTTTAAAACCTAGTATACATATCAACACTAGCATCAGCCAACAAGGATGATGAGACCTTCCTCGGACACTAACCAATGAATTATTAATAATAATAATATACTTGATTTCCGAACAACTCTACTAATTACAGGGAAGACAATAAATAATGAGAATTACATGGCGCACCATTATAATCCAAGAGGAAGCAAAGCTGAATCTATAGATATGTTGGTATACGATAGTGAAACAACAAAGAAGATAAAATACATATATCCAACATGCAGGGTGTTGGATATATGTACTGAAAATGCGTCATGAAATTCCAGCATTACTAATTGTACGATTAATTTTCAGGTAAAGATTTAAAATAAATTGATGTCCTAAGTGGTGCTTAAAATTCTCTTTTCCTTGGAAATGTTCGCACAAAATTATATTATCACTATAAAAGGTAATAATAATATAGGAGGTATTATCACTAATAAATCCTTCATTTTTATCTCACTATTGTGACATAATTTCATACAAGGTGTTCGACAATGAAGACTTCCCGTGCCGGTTTTGCGAATATTTTTGTCCATTAAAATTACAGTACCTGGTAGACTGAGCTCGCTCGGAGATAAAAAACAAAAGCAGTCTTGAGATAAACTTGCGTACATCCGCAAACCTCAAACAGGAGTTTTTTTTTCTTTTCGCAAGTCATTTAATATTTAATTTCAATCAAGTTCAATTAATAAAAGTTTCAGTTTTTAGTTGAGTTTGCGAGACTGAGCTTTTAGTTAACATTAAATAAATTAAATAAGGAGTAGACATCCAGATAGTAGACGATGTTTGTCTTAACTTTGTTTTCCATAGAATGCAGAATTCCGGGATTTTGCATTTCCTGCTTTCGATGGGATTAAAACTAAATGAAGGAGAGTTATACTTAAATTACTAAACTGCTGCAAAAATACATTCCAGACCAGTTCGAGGCAAAAAATATTTGCAATTACGTCCTCTGCATTTGTTTCAATTAGCTGTACACTCAATACAAATGAATAGCACATGTCCACCCAGTTCACACACAATTTAAGCAATAGAATTAATTTGCCTATTTAATTTTAGCTTGTCGTATAATTCATTCTTTCGAATGAGACCCGCATTTTGTATGAACGGAGGACTCATTATGGCCGTAAATGTTGCCTTTCCCATTACGTCGGGCGACGTAACTTCATATTTGTCGCTGGAAGGGAGCATTCCGGCAATTAAGTTATGCCGTCGTTACCGAACTGGGCTAACAATGACCATTTATGTGGGTGCTCAACTGAAACCGACGACAGATGTTTGACATTCTCGAAGTGTCCCTTGCGATTATCCGTCTCGAATTACGATTCTCGTAATGTCGCCATCGAATGCGACCGCTTCAGTTAATAAAGGGACTCTCTCCTAAATCGAAAAGTATTCGATTTCATTTGTAGATATAACGAGCGGGTGACGTCGCTTGCTTACCTACTTACGAATTATAAGGGAAACTCTACACCTCCACGGAAGTTACGCAAAATAAACGGAGCAAAATATCGAATTATCGAATGACATTTCCGAGTCCCATTGTCAGGCCCTACGGTATATACCTTGTTACACGCAGGTGATTGTTAGTTCAAGATCGTAAACAAAAATAGGAACGCGAGGTAGCATATTCTTCTATCCACAGTTGTAAAACAAGCTGCATTTTTAACCTATTTTTACACTTAAATACTTCTGTATTTTCGTTCATCATTTTACTGGGTACGTGCATTTCCAAATACTTTTTATATTCTTTCCCAAGCAAAGTTACTTTACTTTTGCGTTACCCAACAATTATTTTAATTTGCTGTCGGAAATTAATTAGAAATGTTGAACGATCAAGGCTACTGATAATTCTTCTCTTTCGTTAACGATGACAGACAGGGCGGTAATGTTCTGCATAGTTATTTTGGCCAATTTTGACGAACCCTCCGCAACCCTATCTCTGTAGAGTTGAGAGACGGTTGCCGAGCGTAAACAAAATGACGAGTTCAACTGTTTCTGACAGTCGGAGATGATGCATGCCTAATTAGCCAGCCAGCTATCTCTTTACAACAAGCGAGGGCGGGCCGTATATAAAAGCCCACTTTCAGATAATCAATTACGTGATTAGCGGAAAATGTGGATTTGACAGTATCGCGTAGTCGCTTTGTATTCCGTCTTTCGCCTCGCGATGGGGGCCTTTGGTTATTAAAAGATACTTTTATAATTCGGCCACGCTGCTACTGTCAGTCGCAATAGGGAAATATTAAAATGACAAGCGAGATAATAATGGTACCCCGTATTCATTAAATTAGAACGGTGGTGACTTGTTTACGAGAGAAGTTGAGCATTATTTGATCGTAATGTGTATTTTATGAAATAATCGATATCAATAAGCCGGAAACTTTCCCTTTACATCCACCGTGAATAATTTATTGCTTGAATTATCCTGTTTATAACAGTTGGCCCAGTTGTATGTATGACTTCAAGGGATGTGGTTTGTCCCTCTGCACTTAACCGCGATTGCGCCCCTCTTACTTGCTGCCATGAAGCCGCAAGGTGATGTGTACACATACATCGACTTCGCAGACACTGAACTTGAGCTTTGGATAGCTTAGTACCATTGCTGTCGCCGCCAAAATTAATGATATTTACGTTTGATGCAGCGTTTGGAGAATTATATCTTTGATACTACCGAAAAAAAATGGGATATCGGTTTATCATTATTGTTTACGGTTTAGTGCGGTGCGAAAAGTGTTCGCACATACTTCAACCAACACAAAACTAATCAAAGTTGAAGATATGATTACAACTGACAAGTACCGTACTGGAGTTAGATAAACAATAATTTCTTACTGTTATTGTTTGCTATAAATAATATTAATGACCCTTTATTTGTATTAATATAATACAATTTCTTAGAAAGTGTGGCAGCCGAAGTTTCAAACTTGCACAGTATTTTTAAGAATTCGGGCACAAATTTAGAAAATAAGAATATAATTATGTTGTTGTTATGGTGTTATAAACTAGTCGCCTCCTAGATGGGGTTCGGATCTTGATCTTCATCCAGCACGTCCAGCAGAGGAGGAAAAATAGTGGCGGCAAATAAGGGACAGGAGGATGAAAGAAGGAAATAAATGAGCAGAGGGGGAGTATCAAAAAGTAGGTTTGGTAGATAGATATTTAAAATTGAGAATGAAGTGTTCAAAATCATTACAGATTATGGTCAAAGGAAATGAGGGAAGGGAACCCAAGTGTGCTCACAAACTGTGAGCAGACTGGCGTTAGACAGTCAAAAGACACAGTGGGGAACGACGAGCTGCTGGAAATGATGGAGGAAAGAAGATGCGAAATTTTGAATGAAAACAAGGAGGGATATGAAGAAGGAGAATATACCTACATAAGATCTAGAGGAGAACCCGTGGTCGATTATGCAATTGTGAACCAGGAAACGTGAGAGCGAGTGAATAGGTTCAAAGTGGAAGAATCAGTAAATACTTATCATCAACCGCTAGAGATGGAGATAAAGCACAGAAGAAGAAGCCAACGAGTGGTAGAGAAAAAGACAATTATGAGGGTGGTTTGGACAAAGGAGCGTAAAGGAAGGTATATAGAAAGACTAAAGGAAATTGAGTGTAAGGAATGGTGGAGCTAACAGGAAAAGTTACGTGAGTAACAGAAAAGAAAGAATACGAGAGCAGAGAGGAGGAAAACCTGGGGAAAACAGATGTTGGGATAGAGAGTGCAATGAGGCAAAGAAGAGAGCAAGAAAATGGAGGATGGAAAAAGACACAAAGGAGTGATATAAAGCGGCACTGAAATGTTACAAGAATACTCGCAAATCAAGTTAGTTATAAGAAGGAAGAGACAAGGCGGGTAGAGGAAGAAGAAACACGAGCAATAACAACTGAGAAAGGAGCATGGAAATATCTAAGTAAAAACAGAACAGGGAGAAAAAACGCAAGTAACAACATATCATTGAATGAGTGGAGGGGATATTTTATGAGAGTGTTTGGGAGTGAGAAACAAAAAATGGGACAGGGTAGCGAAATAAAAACGGAAGAAATCGAAAGCGTAATACGGAAACTGCAGAGAGAGCGAAAGGCAGCCTGGTTGAAATAATAAGTAGTGTATGGAGAGGTGTACTTTTCCAAAACAGTGCAGAATGGGAGTGATTTGTCCCATGCATAATAAATGAGATAGGAGAAAGATAGGAAACTACAGATAAATAAGTTTGTTGAGTACAAAGTATAAGATCTATGCGATGGTACTGGAGGGGAGGTCAAAGGAAGAACTAGAAACAAATAGCATGTTACCAGACGAACCGGCGGATTTCCGAAATGACAGAGGAGTTATGGATAATGTATATGGATAATGTATACATTGAAACATTTAAATATCTATTGAAACATCTAGCCCACAATGTACTGAACAGGAAAGGAGGAATATTGTATGCATTGTTTGTAGACGCGAAAGCTACGTTTGATGCAGTCAGAGAAAGACTGTGGGAGTAGTTGAAGAAGAGGGAGCGAACAACTGATAAACGACTGGATATATCAGGCATCATCGGGTCGTGGTGGAGAACCAGCGGAGTACGCCATTTTTAACCACAAAGGGGTGCCCTTTGAGCCCTAGCCTATTTGTAGCATATATAGGAGATTTGAAAGGGATGCCAAAGAGCTAGGAAAGGTACTTACGGCGGAAGGAGCTAGCAGTATACAGAAAATACGAAAATGGTGGTATTTAGGAATGGAGGTGGTAGCAGAAGAGGAGTGGAGGTTGGAGACAAGAGGGCTAGAAGAGGTATGGAAATTTATGTATTTAGGATACAAGATGACATCGGATAACAAGGAAACGACACGTACACAGCAGCTGACGAAGAAGGATAATCAGATGATTGAGCAGATGTGAGGTTTGAGAGAAAGGATATTCGGAAAAAACAGATTGCTTAAGAGCGTCATGTTGGCGTCATGTTGTTGGATGTAGGCGAAGTATTTGAGATGGATTCTGGGACTGAAAGAGAGACGCGAAGTGTACATAGTGAGGGAAGACGTAAAGGTCGACAAGATCAGAGTGGCGCCGCGGAAGAGGGCGGTGAGGTTTGAGGAGGGGATTGGGGTACGAACAGACAGTGGGATAGAGCAGGAGTACTGGAAGGAGATGAGGCAGGAGAAGCCTACGGACAAAATTAAAGGAGCTGGAATAAAAGGATTGGATATTCAAGAGGTGGTAGGAGGTGGAAAGAAGTGGTAAGCAGAGATCAGGACGTTCAAAGCACATTATCCCCAGTATCAACTCAGAGACTACCGGAGTATCTGAAAAGAGATATGAAGGGAAAGATTAAAACCAGAATAGCGAGGTAGTAGATTCGAAAGGGAGGTGAAGAGAATATGTGTAGATTATGCGGAGAGGGGTGGGAAACTCTTGAACATCTCCTAATGAAATGTGGGGAAATGAGTGATGAGGAAGAAGACACGAAATGAATACTGGGGGAGGAAAGGAAGGGGTGCAGTGGATGGGAGCGGCCTGTCAGGCCATGCAGGAGAGAGAAAGAAGATCCGAATATAATTCGTTGGTTTTAGAATTATGTTAGAATTATGGTTATTCGCATTTTAGAACAACATAAAGCATAAAGCAAGGGCTAATTATCGCCAAGAAATAAATAGGAATTAAAAATAAATAAAAAAGAGAATTTTTTGGAATGGTTTCGGCAAGTCGTATCAGTCATGCCATCAATTTTAGGATATTCCTGAACACAAGAACTAACCCTTATCTTGTAGAATAGATCGCATATTTATCGCTTATTTGGTGGGTCGCTTATTTGATGGGTCGCTTACTCAAGGTATCAAAATCGTGTTGATGATCGAGCACATCCTGATGCGCTACATAGAGCTACCACTTCAATTATAGGAAGAGCTAGAAAATGTATTCAGACAATGGGAGGACATTTTTTAAAAATGTTAACTAACCTTGCAACTTACCTTGCAATAAACATTGTTTGTTTTTAATAAAACAATGCGTTACACATATTTGTTCTTGTTACTCTGTTACATTTGATTTCGTCTGTAACTTGTTTAATATTGAGTTTCGGACATAAGTGTATTGAATATTTTCGACTTACAATTACATAAGGAATACACTCTTAAGCTATGGCAGTCGAGTCATGGGACACCATGTATATATTTTTATTGTTTACTTGGTTAATTAAAATGTGGATTGAAAACCATTCCTTTTCTTCTTATACAGTGAAGGTAATCAAGCTCGTACCATGCCGGCAAGTGCGCCACACCCCATCCTACCGCATAGGTCTATTAAAGCACGCCCATTATACCTCGTCGACATGTAGGCGTGGTCACTATTACATTTTTATGTGCGCGCCACTCCGGCGA